>KE372990.1:797331-808216 GCA_000418225.1 Zizania latifolia | reverse complement strand
TGCTGGTTCACCCACAACACAGCGGTATCCATCTGTCTATGAGACAATGAAGAACATAAGTTTTTCTCCATGAAAAAAAGAATGCAACATGCTTTTAAAATTTTTCCAACTCATAAACGAAAACAGAATCAAAACCTGGCTTGAGTGATGAGCATAGCCCATTAATTTGCCCATGTTAGTCCATTGATAGAAACGTGCTCGCAGGGGAAGCCCATGCTATGAAATCTCGATGAAAGAAAGCCCATTACTGCTTGTCATGGGAGAATGCTCAGCACACGATAAATCATACTCCTAGATCCGAACTCGTCTACTAGCGTTGACTTGGCGCCGGATGCCTGCTAGTTTGGCACTTTGGTACGAGCAACCTGGAAACACCGAAATGAACAGTGCCATTCACGTTGGGGGTATATGAATTCAAACCGGCGGACTTAGTTCAAACTTCAGTAAAAACCAATGAACTGCAAAATTCTTGCGACTTCGGGAGTAATGCATCATTTGGATTTTGACATCCACTTCACAGATTTCAGCCTACAACACCCACAAAGCGCCAACTTTTCTCCGCGAAGCACAAACATTTGTGAACGTTTTACTCCCCTCCCTTCCTCCCAAAATATAAGGGATGGTTTAACTTGATACGATCTCCAATATAAAATTTTGATTGTAAATTTGTCTCAAAGTATATTATTATTCATAGTAAAACTAACATCATATGAAAGTACATCCAAATACAAATCTAATAATACCATTTTTAAATCACTAAACCTATATATTATTAGACTAATTGTTAATCAAAATTTATAAAGCTTGAATCTTAAAATTCGTATGCGCCTTATATTTTGGGAAGGAGAGAGTACTGAACATCAGTGAAGAAGGGCACAGGTCAACCAGAAATACCAGAAACTTTTGATGCAGACATCAGAGAAGTGAACATTTTTATCTACAAAAGTTCTCCTCGCGACTAAACAGCTACTCCCCAATTCCCTGGATTTTGTTAGTAGTTATTAGCTTAAGACTGTTGGCCGCCACAAGTAGCTTACACCATGTGAGAAGCATCTACTTCACCATCGCCAGTGCCATGCCACCCATCGCTCACACGGTGCTTGCAAACTGGGCATGTCCCCTGCTGGCGCAACCATGGATCAATGCAGTTTGCATGAAACTGCGAAACAAGTGGGAAAGTAAGTAAATCTTGCAGTCCCACCTCATGACATAAAACTAATAACATCAACATCAATCTTTATTAAGGAAAGCTAGAACTTGAAAGACAACTGCAAAAATGCCATCATATATTAGTCCCACTCACATAGAATAAATCCAATCTCTATGAAAATACAAGCATAACAAAATACTATAGTTGTCACCAATGTGTAATGTCCATTCAAATTTAAATATTACTTAAAATTGTGAGCGGCAGGGATCACATATTTTAGTTCATACAAATACTGATTTGCATACAAGAGGAAACGGCTCCAAGTACAGACAAAATATAAGAGAAACTAATGGTTGAAGTTCAACATCAAAGACCATGGCAAGTCAAACCAAACCTTACGAATATAAAAGGAGAGAGATACTTCAACACGTCGTTTGAGAAAAAACGAGGCAAAAACTTATGTCTTTGTTTTTTTCACTAAACATGCATAAGTTGCAAAATGCCTCAATCCAGTTATGGCAAATACAAATGACATCAGATACAGTGGTTTCTTAAGTTGGCTAACAAAATGTCAGGAGAATTACTATGCCACACTAGTTTTAACAGGTATTGCACATTACCATAGCACAACACATGGATCAAAATCAAAGTCCAATGCTTATGTTATGCAAAGGAAACAAGTTAAGATGATTCTAGTACAATGATTACCTGATGCAGGCATGGTAGGCTCCTTAATAGATCACCCACAATGACTTGCTCTAAGCAAACACTGCATATCAACTCATCCTCTGTGGTTTTATCAGTTCCATCTGCCTTGAAATGATCCTGCTTCTTCTGCACAGGAAAAGTAAGTCAGTAGAACATCTGAACAAGAAATACTGCACACCAAATTTCAGTCCAAACTCCACAGCTAACAGTAATTCTAGGCACTCTTAATGAATGTCAGAAATAAAAGCATAGGAATCAGCTTTGCGATTGTTATAGAGATACCACAGTTGACTACAGTGAACCTCAAAAGAACATATAATATATCAGTCAAGAAGCATTTATATTTGAAGACATAACACCAAGATATCACACAACCCCAAGCCAAACAAGTAATATTCAATAATTTCCATCAATACAAGCTAAAGAACACATCAACAGTGTATTCAAGCTACATTCCTAGCTTAGTTACATCAAACGTCAACATGCTATGCAATAATGCTAATGCATACCATTGAAAGAATCATTTCTTGAGTCTTGACAATAATGTCAGCATTCATTTATTACCTCATTGCTGGATCCAGCAGAAGAAACAGATGGTTGAGATGGCCCATCACTATTGAACCAAAAGAAATAAATTGTTAGCTACTCTGTATATAGCAGACAAATTCATAATTAAACGGTTGGTTACATATCAAATGTGAAAGGCAGTTATAGCCAGTTTGTTGTGCTATGTAAAAAATGCAACCAAAAGGATAATTCATCTTACCTTTTTCGGGCAGTGGCACTTCCCTGCTGAGCCTGAACTTTGTATTTGAATACAGGAAGAACATTTATTTCTTCTTCACTCATTGAAGGAGCATGGGGGCTATTGTCAGAATCCAACGCCCTAAGAGCATCATAATCTGGCAAATTATTCGATCACAGGGTGAAGTTTGCAAGAAAGTAGGAAGAACTGTAAGCATCAAGTGAGTTCAACAAAGTGTATATTAGTGCACCTAAATCATCAAACTCGCGGTCCAGTAGCGCAAGTTGGAGCCTAAGTCTCTGCAAACGGCCTCGGGTAGCAAAAGCTATGGTTGGAGGAACATGCACCCGCAGCTCAGTGTGTCCAAGGAAGTCGTTGACAGCTGCAGCATGAGCTTGTGCCTGCGCTTGGAGGTGCTGGCATGTGGCGTACATCCTAAGGCTAGTAGCCATTAGGAACACTCCCAAAACCAGCCAAAGCTACAAGAAGAGACAATTCCGTGAAATCCGACAGAAGTCATTAAGTTGCTTCATCAAGCTCCATAAGCAAAAAGAACCCAGACATAACCATACCGAGAATTAATAACTTACCAGAAAATTCGGAGATATCTGGTGCGAGTTCAGTACCATGAACAACACAAGAACTGCCCAAGAAGAATGGCAAATCACATCAACTAGAGAAACTAAATTTGAAAGATCAATGATATCAGTACTACAAAGTAAATGCCCACATTACCGGTGACAAGAAAAGCCAATGAGTTGCTGTTCACCGGCCGCCCGCCCGCATGAATCCGCTACATGCAAGCTCACACGCCAATGGAATCAGACATTTGTAACAACAGATATGATTTAGGATAAAATACCAAACCCAACATTTGAGCAGAAACGCGCATAAACAGAAACACTCACCATGGCGCGGCGCTCCGGGGCGAACCCCTGGAAGCCTCCGGTCTCTACGTCAGCCCTGCTCCCCCGGAACACGAAGCTCATGGCGCCCACCGCCCACCAACACCACTAGTCTTAAGAATGGGTCCAAATCTGCCTCCTTTGCCGCCCCTCGCAAGAACAAAAACTTGACAAGCACACGCCCCTGGTGCCAGGAAGCCACCGTCAAGTGAGGAAAGCGACACCCCAACCAAAACCCTAACTAGAAATCACCGCGGCCCCCAGGAAGCTCCGAGACGTGAAACACCCTGGATAAACCCCCTCAGCTACCAGAAGCTTCGTCCAGAGATTCTAGGGACTGATCGGAGGAAACAGGCGCAGAATCGGGTCAAAGGAGCGAGATTTCGAGGAGGGCACTCACCTGATCAGATACGAGAGGCCTCTCGAGGAGGCGATTCGCTGGCGGACGCGGCAACCGCGGGCGCGGGCAGCGCGGCTGCGGGTGGGGAAATGGGCGAGAGCACTGGAGAGAAGGAACGGGGAGAGTAGGAGCTAGAGAGAGGAGGTTTTTTGCAGTTTCTGATCTGGCTTCATCCGGACCGTCCGTTAAGAGAGCTTGTAGCCTTGTCCCATGCAGCAATGGGTATTCCTATCTTTTTTTAAAAAAAATTTGATCATATACCCTCTATTTATATGAAAATTAAGGATTTACTCTCCTGACCCATATGTTATTAATCTAAAAGAACTCTACATGTTAGTGAGATGTGGAAGATAAATCTTTAATTTCTATCTAAAAGGAAGATATATAATTAAATCTCCTTTTCTTATTTATAGTTGAGTTAGGTGAACTGCAAAAGGATCACCTTGATAGTCATAAATAATCAAACTTTTCTCTGTTACTTAGCTGCCACTATCACACTACACATCACGATCGATTAGTAGTGTACTTAGGATGAAAACGGATCGATTATCTCGACATGTTAGTTCAAGTCATATTCCTCTTATTTTTAACGATTCGATTAGATCTGATGTGTCAATCATGATGAACTGAGATCTATCGGCTAAATGAGTATATATGATTAGCTTTAATATAGTATTATCTCGTTTCAGTCTGATCTATTAGATTGTTATTAATAATATGAATCTTGTTTAGATGAAAAAGATTAATTTAACGTCTCATTGGAGTTTTAGCCAATGAATTATAGTATTTTGTTTAATTTGCTAATTATGCTTACTATCGGCCGACATAAGTTTATACTCATGATTTAACTATACGAATAATGAAATTAGCATTGTCTCGATTAGGTCCGGTCTGTTGATTTTATTGTTTGTACATGCATAATATCATGGGTCAATAGATTATTATTATCGTTCTCCTTGGTCGATAAACTTGCATAACTAAGTAACCATATTCAAACGTTTTAAGCTGATTGATGTAATTATATCTTAATATCATTATAAAAATGTTATTGAAAACATTGGATCAACAATCAGCTTGCTTATGCACTATTTACACACTTAAACAAACCAAAAATAAAAAGTGGAGGTTAATAGGTGAAAAACATAGATTACTTTTATAAGTCGCTTTAGATTTGTGCATAAGAGTTGATAAATTAACTCAAATAACTTTATTATTACTTATTTATTCTGTTTTGTAAAAGTCGAGTTCTTTATTTACGAGAGATGTGTCATTTATTTCACAAGGACAAATATAAAAGAAAAGATAAAAAATATATAAGTATTAAGTTTTAAAACAATTTATATTTAGAAAAAAGCTGAGCAGATTAAAACGACTTATAAAATCAGTGGTAGTATTTAGTAATTAACTCGCTAGAAATTGAAACATGACTAGCAAAAATCAATGCATTAGTCAGGTTTGTCTCCTCTGGACTGTGGATTATTACGGGCATACTCTCCGAACTTATAAATGATAAAATTTCTAAAAACTTTCTATATCAAATTTATAAAAGAAAAGTTTTAAAATCGTTAATCAACCTTTTAAAATTAAATTTGTTTGTTTGAACCCTTAAAGAATTGACATAAAGTCAGTTTTATTTATAATTCATCGCCCACCTATTTTGAAGGTGGCCTAGAACCGAAGTATAGCGAGGTAGCTGAAGCCTGTTCCTCCTTGAGTACGTACATATCAACTTACCAAGGAATCAAAGCCACAATCCCACGCAGTACAATGATTCAAGAGGACACACCGATCATGAGATGCCGACGGACTTGAATTGCGTGCTCCGCGACACCGGAATGGAGTTGAAACAGGTTTACTGGAATTGAATCAGGCTGTGGGCTTTTTCACCTTTGACACAACTCCGGCCGGTGGTGGAAGCTTTTGGCAGACGTGAAAGCGAAGGGAACTGCACGAAGCATGAGTGGATCTGGCGACGCCAAGGAATAAAAAGGGAAAATAGTACAGGGAGAAATATGGGAAAAAATTTTATGAGGGTCTCACAGCCTATCTCTCAAGGTTTATGCTGGATTTTTGACACCTCGACTAACATGAATCTTACAGCATCACCGAAACTATAGATTGGTTCTGCCCAACGTCTTCGTCTCCTCACGCCACCTGCTATGCCGCTGCCAAGCTCTACCCCGAGCCCCGCCTAACACGGCGGCGCGGCCACCAGCTCCGTCTCTCGACTGGCCGCTCTCCTGGCTCTCCTGCGCCGCTCGCTACGCCACCACCGAGCACCGCCCCATCTTCGCCTACCGCGGTGGCCCGGCCGTCAGCTCTGCCTCCTGGCCAGCCGCTCTCCTAGCTCCCCAGCGCCGCCCGCTACGCCACCGCCGAGCCCCGTCCCATCTTCGCCTACCGCGGTGGCGTGGCCACCGGCTCCTCCCACTGCAGCCTCCACACCTCTTCTTCTTCCTCCGCGGCTATCTGCTGTAGTCCCATTGCTGGTGCCATGGGATCCAGCGTCGGTGGCCTCTATGCCAACGCTGCTCGCGCCGTTGAAAGAGCCGACATCAGAGCCACCGCTACGAGAGGAAGGGGAAGACGGCGTAGCGTCTAGTGTAGCGGTGATGCAGGGCTCAGGGTGGGACTTGACAACGGCATAGCGGGCGGCGCGGGGGAGACGAAAACGTTGTCTAGGCAAAACGGATTTGTTGTTTCAGTGATGCTTTAAGATTTGTGTTAGCTGAGGTGTCAAAAATCCAGCATAGGACCTTAAAAGATAGGTTGTGAAGTTCTCCCTCATAGAATTTTCGCCCGAAATATGGCGCAAAAACAGCTTTTGTTTGTGGGCAAAGCTGTTCCTAACATTTTGAAGATCCTAAAGAGAAAAATCAGGAGTAATTGGTAGTAAAATCAATTAAAAATCTAAGGGCCAACCCAAAAACCAAATTGATCTGTTGATAGTGATCTCATCTTGATATTTGACAATAAAAAAGGTCAAGCTATAACAAATCTCACTACTTAGGAACAATGCATCATAGTAGTTAGAGAAAAAGGAGAAATAGAAGAGAAAAAGTTCAAATAATGCATCGTATATATAGTTTTGATATGAAGGGATTTCGAGGGGATCCGTTACAAATCAAAGAAACTAAAGGCAAATTTCTTAAGAATCCACGAAATTTAGCTCTCTCCCTCTGTTACTAGCATCAATGCCAATACTTGAGGCTATAAAAAGAAAGCACGAGGAGATGCTGGAACAGAAAGATGAAGTAAGAGATGAGATGTGCATGAGCTGAGGAAGATCTAAAGAGATTACTACGTATATTCCGTAACTGTTTCCTATCCTCTTAGACAGATGGTTAGTTTGGTCTATTTTTATATAAGGTATATATACATTTATACATGGTTTTGGGCCGAAAAAACGTTTTTTTTACTCGCACATGAATCAAACCTACCACTGCCAGGCTACCAGACAGTCAAATTCAAAGTGGAACAGCTCAGTTCGTGCGCCATTCAAAACGCTTTCATCTGCCACCCCAGTTTCAACTTTCCACCCAAGATGACAAATAGACTGGAGAGCACGTTGGAACTAATCGTGTTTCAGCTCGGCTACACAAATGATTAGGCTAAAACAGTAGCTACACACGGGCCGCAGCAATCATGCACTACAGAGGGCTGGTCCATGCCAATCTGGCAGGAACAACAAGATGACGCGAAGGAATCAAATAGTCCAATCTCCCTCTACTCGACAGATTTGCACTTGTAGGCAGCATGAGTGCATGGCTAGCGTTACGTACCAGCGCCAATTATTTGCTGCCTAAATTTTGCAATCCATCACTGGTGATTGGAGGCAGGCACACTGTGGGGGAATTCAGTACCTGGACGCTCCAAAATGACTAGGCACATCGGAAAGTGGAGTGAACTTTCAGAAAACATGGAGCCTCCTCACCAAAGCATTGGAAGGACACATCGGGAGTGAGGAGGCAGGACTATTGCTTCTGAAGCAAACCATTAGAATATCCAAAAGGCTTGTACTGTATGTGTACATTAGCACCCGTCCAGTCCGACAGTGTTTAGTCCACAGTTGGGCACCTAGCTCCAACCATGCGGCCAAAACAAGCACAGCTTCCTTGTTCCAGGCCAAGATCTTCTCTTCCTAATCCTTGCTGAGAAGATATGTAAATGAATGGTTAAATGAGTTCATCAGTCCCTCTGAAATTCTGAATTTCTGATACAGATCTGGCAAATGAAGCAGAAGATATTGACCATTTCCAGGGCCTCTTATTATTGAAGCCAGGAGCCAGCGATGTGGCCGTGTGTGCACAGAGCACAGCACAGTGAGCAATTGGTATGCTCAATCAGCATCAGTCGTTTTCGTAGCGCATGCACGGACAGTGATGCGCCAGGACGCTGAAAGCTCTCCAGGTCCACCAATACATTCCAAAACATAGAGCTATCCTGCCAAGCATTTTCCCTGATTAGTACTTAGTACCAAAGCCAGCCTCAGGCCTCTGGTACCTAACAGGAAATGTTTACCTCAAAAGAACATGAGCGCCCATTATACACGGCCTGGAATGGGTCCTGGTCCAGTGCCGCTTGACCTGACAACTGCCTTTCAATCTTGGTCAGAAGCTCTTGTGCTGAGATACTTCTCTAATGGACCCCAAGCTCCGACCATTGCCCGAACTAGGGACAGTACATAATACCTCCATGGATCCACCAGTAGGCTGTTTAATCAACCGACATTAGGTGATGTTGAATGCCCAACGAACAAGAGAACTATGTCATATTGATGCAGGTAACAGGGCAACAGGCTTCTGGGAAATTCATGTGAGCCTGCAATGGAGTCTGCCAATGCCAAGATGTTAACAGATGAACAATCCACAGGTGAAACTTAAGATTCTGTGAGACTTCATAGGCTACCCCTGCCGACGAATGCCCCACATTAGCATCAAGTAAGTGATATTAAATGTACTGTGGAACCTTTGAAATAAATGGACATCATCCTGAACATGTTTCCCACTCAACTAGAAAACCTTGTCAAAACTACACATGGGACCACTGAAAGACATCATGTCAACATACAGTCCAGGGAATAATGACATGGAGTTTTTTATGAAAATTATTTCACAGTTTCTATCCTGGGGTGAAAAAACTTCTAGTAACTAGCAACAGAAAACTAACCATATGACAGAATAATTTATCCAGATTCCAGAAGAAACCAATGAAAAAGAGAGATGTAAAGCAGCCAATTGAAAAGTAAATATAATTTGGTCACTTGATAACTATTTACAGCCAGCACTTGAAGCAGGAAAAAGCAATACAACTAGTAGTACTCCATGTTAGTCATTAGCCAATAGATAAGAATCTTCGGCTGCAGATAATGACCAAAAAATCAGTTCCATGAGCAACCATGAAGTACAGTTGAAGTCCAGGGACGATACAAGATGAAGCCCAAGTAAAACATAATAACAGTGTGAACTCAGAAAAACAGCTTCCACTAATTGCACAGTCCACACTTTGGTAGCAGCCAGGGAGTATGCGCCAAAGCTAAGTAATGAAAAGCATTTTTATCCTTAAGTGGGAAAACTAAACCAATTGTTTGATGCTTAGTTTTTCACTCCAGGCAACACAGATTAGTATAAGATGTTTTGTTATTCATCATGGCAAAAGAGAGATATGGAAACAAGCAGACAACTAACATGCAACTGATTTACAAATTGAATGACGATGGATATGCAAGAAAAAAAGCAGTCAAGCAAGTAGAGCCTAAAATATTGAACTTATGTTGTCTGTTAATACTCACTGAAGAAACCAACCTACTATGTCAGTAGTTCAACACTACAAGCATGACATTTGAATTGGGATTATCAGTTTCCCTATTTATCATCATAGTGAAAATTACGATGCAGCATGTGGGATGGTACACAAAAGAAATAACAGCACTGGCATATGTGGTTAGCATCCCTACTCAGCAATCATACTAGACCAAGATACTCAGCAACCATACAAACCCAAGATATGATCAGGACCTTACAAGTGCTTAGATAGCCAATCTTACGACTGATGGATGATATAGCAGTCTTCTAGGCCAAAATATGATCAAAAGGACATACACGTGCTTAGATAGCTGATGTTGTGACTGATCCATGATGTACATACCTTTTGTTGAAACAAAATAAGAGCTTTGGCAAGAAGAATACCAACAATAACAAATATGCTGAAATTTTATTAGAACAAGGTATTGCAAAATTAGAATCCACCGTGGCCCAACCCAGTATGTACAAAAACAGTACAGAGACAAGAACAGCACTTGCTCTCTCCGCCTACAACATTGCAACGATTGATTCCCCCAATAAATCCACTGCCATTGCTCTCTTGAAGGCTTCTTCCTCCTCCTAACTTGCTTTCCAAACTAATATCCAGTTGATTGCTATTTTGCTCATGGTCATCTCTGAACTCTTAAAATGAGGCAAAGGGAAAAAATTCGCAAGGTCTTCATTTACACCAAAAGTCCCAAGAACTTATAATCTGGGTGCCCTTATATTAATTCCTACTTATTCACCACTATCGATCGGAGATGAGTTACCGAGAAAACTGTGCTCAGCCACTACGGGTCTGGGATGAACTCTCCGGCCGGCTGCCTCGTCCGAAACAACCAAACAGATTTCTAAATATACGGCGAATTCGACCTTCACCACCGTCCACTTGCCCGCCGCCCTCTGGCCATGTTACCCGTCTCGGCCCGACACCGTTACTGAAGCCCCCATCAAGTTCAGTGTAGACAACAGGGAGCTGCTCTCTTGGCCCACCGGCGAACCTCCCGACGGCAAATCCGCCGCGAGGGAGGCGCCAGATGGTGAGTCCCGCATCTGCCTCCGACTCAGGCGCGGCGGCCGCCGGTAGCTCGCGGCGACAGATGGGGCAGGAGTTGCGGAGGGAGAGCCAGGGCAGGATGCAGTCCTGGTGATAGACATGCTTGCACGGCATCT
>KE372990.1:780355-792247 GCA_000418225.1 Zizania latifolia | reverse complement strand
CAGGCCGACGGTGGTGGCTGACCGGGGCGCACAGGCGCTGGCCGGGGCCTGCTTGGGCGCTAGCTAGGGTGGACATCCTTGTGCTGGGCGGGAGGTGGAGTGGAGGAGCGAGGAGGTAGGTACCGAGTACGCGCGGGAAGCAGTCGGAACCATGGACGGTTGGGGTCTTGGGGATAGTGAGCGTATTTGGACTTGCTAGATGTGGGGAGTTGGCCAGAAAGAATAGGAAAGCAAATAGGGTGGAGAGGGAGATAAAAGGTTGGTTGGAAAGGAGTTTTGGGGTGTTCTCTCTAAAAGATAGAGTAGGGAGGAGGATGAAGAGATGGTTGGAGATGCCTAAAGAGGTAATAAGCCATCTTATTTTTTTTCTAACCAATAATTAAGATTAATTTTGCATTTTTACCTCTTATCTCTTTAAGAGATAAAAGATGTACCGTAAAGAGTCCTATTATAAACTGAATAACAACCCAGCAAATTGGTTTTAACATGTAGTTTCGTTGATGTGGGCAGATGCACCATGAACTATGATGCTACATAAGTGCATGTTCCACAAGATTAAAAATGTTTGTTTAGACTATTATCTCTAAAAATCCTATAGGAAAAATGATAGTCATACCATAGTTATTTATATGTTTTTTAAATCCTATGTACACATATCGTTTCAAAAATTATTTAAAATTTATGAACTAATGATAGAAGTGTTAATTACTTCTGTGCCACCGTTATTTAGCGAAACGCCAAATATACCATTAATATTCAGCTATTTGTTTCCGTGCCATTGTTATTCGCATATACACTCCCGCATGCCATTTTGTACACGTGCGGCGGCTACGGGTCCACCTGCAGGCACCAAACATTATGTATTGCCGACATTGCCCCTGCCTTTGCACTGTTTATCTTCCTTCTTCCTTGAGCCAGCACGTGCGCTAGCTAGCTTGCCACCAGCTGTTCCTTGAGTTCGTGCCGGAGGAGTTTATTACCAGCCCGCTCCTCTCTCTCTCGATTGGACGCGCCACCCAGGGTGGAGATGGTGGCCGGGATGTCACCGGCGGCCACGGAGGAGCTCACCAGGATGTACCGGGAGCTTCCGTCACGGCCCACCGTCGACGATGTTGAGGCGACGGTCGTGGTGCTGGCCTCGGCGGACACGGAGGAGGCTGCACGGCTCGACGAGGTTGCGTGGGAGGAGGAGGTGGAGAGACAGCCAAAGGGGGTTCCTGGGGAGCTCCTCGCCGTGTTGCGGGAGGCTAGGCGCAACGCCGTGCGGCTCCGCGCGCTACAGCAGCAGAAGGAGGACGCGAAACCCGATGTGTAGTTGTGCACCAACTGCGACGGCACCACCGTGCTCAGCGAGGTGTCACGGCGAAGGCATTGTACGTTCTCTTCTCCAGGATGAGGTCACCCTCGCGTTGGCCAGCGCCTAGGAGCAGCTCAATGGCCGGCGTGCCGGCGACGATTTGGTCATCGGGCCACCACTAGGCCAGGGCCCCTGCGGGGGACGGGGTCGATGTGGCGGGTGTAGACGACGGGGGCGCCGGCGGCGCGGCATAGCTCGACAGTTGCCGAGATAGCCGGCATGGCCGGCGCGGCGATTGACGTGAAGTGGCCCTGCATGTCGATGACGAAGAGCGCCACCGCGCGCGGATTGGGATCTCGCGCGCTCGCTAGCAAGTTCCTCGGCCGGCCCATCTCGAGCATCTCCTCGCCGAGCCCACCGTCCCTGAGGGAAAGCTAGGGTTTGTGAGGATGGCTGAGGGAAGAAGAAGGTCTTAGGGGTAAGACAGGCAATACATAAATTTGGGAATCTGCAGGTGGGCTCGTAGTCGTCACGAGTGTACAAAATGGTATGTGGGAATGTATCTGGAAATAATAATGACATGGAAGCAAATAGCTGAATATTAATGGTATATTTGGTGTTTCGCTAAATAATGGTGGCATAGAAATAATTAGCCCATGATAGAATGATACGGATTTGCATGTTGTAAATAAAAATATGATTACACATAGAGCATTGGCATCCTACAACAGCTTATAGCTATTGACCACAGAGAGATCATAGTTACACTTCCCTATCATTGGCAACAATAATGAATTAGAAAACTTACATCTTTTTCACACATGCTATAGAAAACAAAGTAAAACTCATCTCACCTACAACTACATTATAGTCTACCGTCATCTGAAGAAAATACAAATGTTAAATTATGCCTATCACAATAGTGAATTTAACCGATATTATCATTGGTGTACATCCAATCTGTGGACTATCTTATAAAGTTTTGCATTAAAAAGAAGTAACAAATGGATAAAACAGCATGTGTCAAAGCCAACCATTCAAGATTCATATTAGAAAATGATTCCATTTACAGAAGCGAATAATCATACGTAGTTAATGTGATAGATAGTCACCTCCAAGAATTCATTTGGCCCAAAAGATTACATTTTTGCCTTCCTAATTTCGACTTCTATCTCTTCAGCATCATTTTCTCTCTTAGACAATATTTGACAAGATTATTTAGAGATTTGATCATTTGAGCCTTCCTTTTCTGCACCCGCTGATCCATTCCAACGCGCATATCCAGATTAAACCCTCCAAAAGCCTAATTACTCATCGTGTGAACTCGAAGATCCACCGGAACGCCTCCTTGGCGTCCCCGCCGGCGCCGCCATTCCCAGCCGCCGCCATTGACGAAGGAGCAAAAACGGGAGGCTGACCAAGATCAGGATCGAGAGCGGCCAGGCTGGATCTAGTATTCTAGTCCTCGACGCGGCGAGAGCACGCCCAGCACACCACTGCGTTCGTACGACTTCGGGGAGGCGGCCACCCAGGGACGCCGCCGCCGCCGAGGGATTGTGTTTTGCAAAGATTGATTTGTTTTAGAGTTCAGATTGCTCTCTGCAGATATTCTTGTTGTTTCCAGGCATAGATGTGTAGAACTTTGATTTGCAGATAGCACTGTTCTCAGTTTGGCTTAGTACTGATTTAGGGTTTTGGTTGTCCTGATTGAGAAATGGAATTTTGCTTCAATATTGGAGGATCAGGGTCTTGTTTACCTGTGTGACATGCAATTTCTTAGATGAATTTGAAATTGATTATGGAATGTCTTTACCGTGATGTAGGGTGTGTGTTCAGAGATCAATGGACAATCTAGACAAGATTGGGATGTAATTTCATTTCAATGGAAAGTTCATCCATAAAGGTAGAGATGTGTTTTACATCAGTGCTCAAGAGGCAATCTCTCATATCGACCGTGATAAATTGTCATTGCCAAAGATCAGAGCTTGATGACAATTATCCTTCAGCGCAGCTAGTAGGTATGCATTGGTTATCCCCTGGGTTGGAGTTAAACATAGGGTTGTGTGTTTTGACTGATGACAGATCATATGCCAAGTGATGTTTGATTACATAACTGCTGGTTGTTTAGTTGACATATTTGTTGAGGATATTGATCTTACTGGACACAATGTAGATGAGGTTGACATAGAAGAGGAATCTGAGTTGACAACACTTGAAAACAGAGGGAAAATAGTTCAAACTGCTAGTCTATCTGAGGAAGTGGTTTTCACATAGGGAATTTTATGTCTTGTAACATAGGGTCACATGAGGGGAAAATGCAGAATTAATTGTCATGCAACAGGTCCAAGGCGATTCTAAAGAGGATAGTGATGAATCTGATAGCGACTACTTGCCTGGTGATGAAAACAGCTCTAGTGAGGATGGGGAGATGGTAGAAATCAAAAGGCACTGTAAGGCTTTCAAGAAGTTAAAAGCTCCTTTGAATAGCTTGGATGCTGAATATATAGCTGATATGGAGGTGGATATACATTTGAATGAGGACCACCTAGATGACGATAATGACAACCCATACATGGACTCTAGTGAAGAAGCTTCTTATGATGAGATAGATGGACAAGATGATATATCTGCTTGGAGAAGGAGTTGGTTTTCAAGGTATGATGGAAAGGCACAAGTTCTTGTGTTTACTATTGGAATGACGTTTAGATGTAAGAAACAACTTAAGAAGGGTCTTATTATGTCTATTTTGCCTACTGTATCTTGAACCTGTAATGAATTTGCCAGGATCTTGTATTCTTGTCATGGATTTGGTTTGGTTCGGTGTCCAGAACCTGAATGGTTTGGCTGAAAAATGTGTTCTTCTCTTTTAAATGCCTCATATGTCCACCGCCATGCCATTGCAGTCTGCTACTCTGCTGAATGTATGAAAAAAAGAAGATACAAAATCTGAGATATATATCACCTGTCATTGCAGATCACTTGTTACAACTTAATTTCAAACAAAATACCAAGGCATACATCTCACTTTGACACAAACCATAAGGCAATTACAACAACGTAATTCACTACTGCATAATACATGGTTTATCCGGTTTATGAATAGCCTAAGAATTGCCTAAGAATTGTCCACATCAGCAAAACCACACAACCAAACCAGCTTGGGGTGTTACTCTTTATCTGGTTTATGAACATTAGAATGTTAAACAGGCAGTTTAGATTAGAAGTTGAGGGAATTATTTGAACCTTTTGATAGTTTGGGGTGTAATACGAACTTATTCCATAGATAAATAAAAGCGCTTAAGTCCACATCAGGAATGAGAGATCAGGTCGTCACAAAATCCAGAACGATTTAAAAGCGCATGTTCAGCTATGAGCGACTGCTACTTATTGGTCGTTTTGGTTATACAGAAATGATATGATATTTAATAAAAAAAGCATTTCTTCTTCTTTGCAGGTCATATCTTTACTAATTCATTGGCTCCGTTTATGGGTCATCGTTCAGAAGTCTAGCTCACGGGAATTCGTTATTGTGACTTGTCAATATTTAGAGAAGATAGTTAGAGAGTGTTCTACCCAGGAATATGGGTTGTGATCTAGTATTCGGATTGATGGTCCTTAATACTTTCTTTGGTTCTTTATCTCTTATTAGTTAAGGATGTGCGCACGTTTGGTTATGTGCATCTTAGCTATGTAGAAGTTAGGAGTATATTCAGGGCCGGTCCTGAGATTTTGGAGGCCCGGGGCGAACAAAACTTTAGTGGCCCCTACTGATACACAATTAAAATACATCCAAAATAGTATTGATATAGAATAATGTGAGCATATTAAATTATCTCAAATTTCATCCATGTCGATGCTAACATTATTTTCGGTAGGGTTCTTCCACAGAACTATCGTCAACGTATTTGGATCTCGTGAAGTGCTTGTATTACTCTTAAAAATTTTATCAATAGACTATCTTTGTGATTGTATCAACTTATCTACTCATTTTCTCCTCTTCCTTTTCTCACTGCCTGAAGCATACTTTTTTAATGACATGATTCTGTTAAAATATAAAAAAATAAGTATCACACTGATCAAACATTCAAATACATAAACACTATCTTATTTTGAAATCTTATCTAATCAAGTAGTCACTAATCAGTGCTTAAATAGTTAAATGCTTAAGTTAATCTAATCAGGCCTGAGAGTCTAAGACCTGTAGTAATGCACGCAGCACGCTACAACAGCAGTGCGCAC
The DNA here is from genome assembly GCA_000418225.1 of Zizania latifolia. Classification (NCBI taxonomy): domain Eukaryota; kingdom Viridiplantae; phylum Streptophyta; class Magnoliopsida; order Poales; family Poaceae; genus Zizania; species Zizania latifolia. The sequence continues at coordinate 786,711 of KE372990.1, read as the reverse complement.
CTTGCAGTTGCAGAACAACGCTACAGCATAAATGCAGAATCTTCAAATTGGAGATTCGGCAATTCACGTGATTTTTTATGGCGATTTGCCGCTGCTTGCCCGCATTCCGTAATTTCCATGCTCGTTTGGACTTCTATACAGAGATATACATATATGTTATACCTTGCTACATATACATGGGGCCCACCGAAACGTGGGGGCTCAGGGCGGTGGCACCACTGCCCCACTCCCAGGGCCGGCCCTAAGTATATTCAGTACAGTTGTATCACCATGATGTAAATGGCTGAATTGAATAAAACTTTCGTTATAAAAAAAGATTGTTAGAACCAACCAAGAAACTTCAGATGCTGTCATGTTCAACAAGACGTGCTACACAAACACAACTCCATGTCTGAATAGAGCTGTTAAGAAGCTTCCTCTCCACATCCCTTCTAGTCCTGTATGGTCACTGTTATTCCACAAGTCTATTAAAAAGAACACTTCAGTTTTCAACACCTACAAATAGAATTATATATGCTCGGCCACTAGCAGGTAGATACATGAATTCGTGTACTTACTTGAGCATGGGGTGTTAGAAAATGCAGCCACACATTACGTAGAATTTACCTGGCAAGATACTGTCTAGGAAAAAAATTATTACTTCAATGTTCAATCCAACACCAAATATGTAGACTAGTGGTATTCCGTATTTCCATACTGTATCAATCATTATATTCCGTACAACAATTTTTCACGCTTTGCTGAGGCTATAGTTGTAACAGATGTTCATAATCCAGCATTCAGCACGTGTTCATCCCTAGCTAGGCTTCTAGCTTATGAACGTAGACCTCAATAACGTATGGCACATTTCACAACAGAAAGAACACTTTTTTCCAGCATTCCAGAAGGATAACAATCAAAGAATAAACATAGATGTAGCTGCTGCTTTCAAGGTTCACTTCAAAAGTCAATGCCTAAATAGTCCAAAGCTAATCTCAACTCAGAAGCAACAAAATATCTAATGACTGTTTTAATCATTATAGCAAATGATATTCATAATTTTTTTCTTAGCAGGTTGATTCGGCTTTTCTAACTCTACCTGTTTCAATGGCAACAATAGAGTCTGTCTTTTCTGCTATGAAACTTGCTAAGACTAGATTTTGAAATAAGATGAAGCTGCATTCCTAACAGATTGCTTAATAATTTATATTAAGAAGGAGATTGTGATGGAGTTAACATAGATAGACTTATTAATGACTTTGATGCAATTCACACACAGAAAGTGGTATTGAAATGAAACATGTTAGTTCCTTAACATTTTTTATTTACCATTAGATTTTGTATATCACCAAATTATCATATTTTAAAATTATAGTGACTTAATGCATGTATACATAATGAGAATTTTTCATGCTATATATCAATATATAGCAAATCTCTATAATTATTAAAATGTGTATTATACTATATGTATTTTGGTTGTTTAGCCTAGACAGAGCAACAGGGCTAGTGACTAGGCAGGCAATGGTAGGGTGATGGGCCAACGAGGAGGCGAGATCTGAACAAGCAAGGGGCAGCAATCAACCATCTCATCCAAAGAGTGTTCTCAACAACTCATCCACCCTACTTCCAACCAAATATAAACTTGGCTCACTATATCCATATCTTGTCCTGCTCATCCCACTCACTTAACCAAAGAATTTTAGACCATACTATCCCTAAAAACATAAATGGTTGTAACCATCAACTCTCACCAAGCAAATAGTCCCTAAAATGATAGGGAAAATATATTTCCAAAACATCACAGAAGTGAACTTTGAAATGTTGAAATTTTACTGTAGTAGGCTGAGGCGGCTTTAGCGGCACGAGTTGGGAATCATATTTCAATCACTAGAAGATTCCATGAGATGAACAGATGAACTGAACCATTGATCAAATAGTCAGACAAACGATTTTAATATGAAAAACTAAGACTGCTTAAAACTTTTCAATAATGTTTGTATAATGTTTTTAGAGAAATTATACTAAGTTTAAAATATATGCCACATTGTAAACCGATCAAATGTGCTGATAAACAGATCCGAACGGACCAACACCAGCTAGGTAGATACAAGGTTTGAATTCAGCGGTGCAGAAAGATTCAGATAAATCGGCGACGCTCTAAACCAACAATATAATGCAGTAACATATAGTTACTCCATAGTTTAAGTACAGTGTATTTCGAGAATGGAGAAAATTGCAATAACACTTCTTAGCTAAGCAAGCAACAAAAAGTTAGCATCGAAAATAATAGCTCATGCTTCTATCCAAAGGAGCCCCAGATTGCGGCAAACAAACCTCACTTCCTACAAAATGTACTATCCTGACGCTAACTTCTCTATTTCCTATAGAAGCAACAATGCTTCATTATTTCGGTGGAACAGAAGTTCCTACTCCAGTTGAATCCAACGAGATCAACGGTCCACACAACATGCATCTGTGCTTCAGGATTCAGTGCCCGAAATGCACTAAACAACCCATCTTCAAGATCTGCTACTTCACTGGTGGTTGAATGGACTGTTTAGAATCTCTCTCCAAATCTGAAGAAAACAGTTCCAGTACCAGCATTGTGATCTACAATGTACTCTCCCCTTACCAAACCAAGCTTGACACCAAGACCGTATGATGACCCATGACCAACACGTCGGAAGAACTCCGTAGGGTTCCCTTTCACATCCTTGGAACTACCAAGGTCAGTGCCATGTTCAACAAATCCATACACGTATGTATTCCTCAAAGGAATACGCAACTCACTAGCAACCTGTAAGGATTAAAAGACACAAGTTACCAACAAGGAAAGAACCACCATATGTTGCTACTCACAATATCAATTATTATAATATCCGGTTACTTATGTCAATGTTCTAAACAAGAAGGAAAGTAGTAACTAAAAACACAATTCTTATAACATGATGATTGATGATAAAAATGAGCATAAGAATAAATTCCGAATTCCAGCAATACTCACCTCAAGAACATTCCTAGAAGCACCCAGTTCACCCATTCCATAGCCCCTAACTGAGTAAGGTCCTCCAAGTGTAAATGCATCATAGCTCGGCAAATCTCCTACACAACCTGCATAATGACCATGAAGAACCAAAACAGCTGGCAGTGGCTTGCCAGAACCTTTCTCCTGCTTGTTTAAATTAACAAACTTTGTCAATGTAAGCTGATGGCGGTTGAAGAATGGGTTTTTGCTTCCAATCCCAAGACCTTGATCCAACTGCAGCCAGCCAAAAAAAATCTCAAAAGGATTTACAATAAACAATAACTTGACGGGCAATAAAAGATATATTTGCAAAGCAATTATAACATTTGGCAGATATAGTTGTCTTCTACAACAACGTATAATACTATAATATAATGACAAGTAACAAGTTGTCACAATGTCACTAAACTGCATCTAAACCTTCAGTTTTATGTATGAAAGCATCAAACTGAAAAAACTTGATCATAACGAGGGTCTGAATTGGTCCTTCCCAAAATTCCACACGACTAAGTGTATGACTGAATATTATTGAGCTACTTGGCAAAAGTTAAAGGTTTAGTGTGCATCCATGGAACCAGAAAAGCAGAGATGAGCATACCTGGAAAATACATCTGTCACCAATAATTGCACCATTTACGAATTCTGTATTGTCTCTCGTTATATTTGCTTGCAGAAAAGCCATTCGATCTACACCATTACCACTGAGGGTTGTGGGAGGTCCATCCATACTCAAGCCACCACTAGGCATTGCTCGAGAACCATGTGTGCAGATGCTGTTGGTTTCATCACGAGTTGTAATCTCCTCCACCACAAGGCCATATGTGAATTTGCTCTGCCGTGTGAAACTCTGGGAGAAAAAGCAGTTTGCTCGTGTTATTATAGACAATTGGTGGAGAGGACTGCTAATACAAAATAAAGATGTAGAAGATCATAATCATCTGTTCAAACCTCTGTAATATTGGCTTTAAATCCAACTCTGTCAACCCAGACAGGTGGAGCTTCATCCATATTGGGGCCAGCAACAAAGACAGGACTCAATTTCCTGGTATTGAAGCAGCTAGTTTTGAAGGTGCGGTTTTTACTACAATCGTCCACGCCATCCAAATAAGGATGGACATATTCAAGCTTGAATGACAGATCATCCTAAAGACCCAAGAAAACATAAATAAGTACATATGCATATGGGATGTCAGAAATCATAAGTGCTGTAGCTACCAAAAAAGTTGAGATGTCACAGAAAGTAGAAATAGGCATACGCTAGATAGCTAGGTTATATAAAATTATAAATACACATAGAATACATGACCAGCAATAAATAAATGATGCTAACAGACATGTAGTGGAGTTCTTTTAAATTGTATTGTGGTAACCTAGTAATTAATGACCACAGTTACATGAATTTGATTAGACCAGAAAATATCCAAGCTCAACATTTCATGTAATGTATAATTGTTAATTAAAACATAATTCCTTGAAGACGCTATTGTAGATAATTCCAAATGCAGATTTTTCAAGTTTTGATGTGGCAGTATGATATTGTGATGAAATAAACAAACTATCATGACATCAATGCTAAGCATTGTACCTCCTACAACTGGTAGCAGCATATGACTTATCTAACAGCAATAAAAAGAAACAAACAACAAAACCAACAATAAAAGCACCAACTAACCTGAGGATTGAGCAGGTTGCTCGATGTCACAGAACCAACAATGGATCTGTTTAGACCATAGATGTTGCGGTGCTCAAATGACACAGTTCCTCCAGGTTGAATGGATGCCTAAAGAAATCGTAATCAAATATGAGATTGCACAGTAGGATTGGATGTGATGTATCCATGATGTTGCTGAAATACAGATTCAACAAAGAATAAAAAGGTGGCTATGTGGTAGGTAAATTACCAGAGTTGGTCGGCCTTCACGTCCGGGTACAATACTCCACTCTGTACTTACTTCAGCTGACTTCGGTTCTAATTCCTTAAGCTTAATTTCAACCACAATACCCCCTTCTTTTGTCTCATCAGGACGTGGATTCACCTCTATATTGGAGAATAAAGCAAGCGAATTTATATTCTTCAGGGCTTGCTTCCCTGCTCCAATGTTAAAGATATGGCCGGGTCGAAGCTGTAGGAAATTAAAAGGGGTACAACTTAAATACTGCAGTATCAAAAACACTAATCACTAACAGTGGCAAAAAAAAGTATATAGAAAAAGGTTTGAGTTCAAGCTCCTTCATGGCAAACAATCATCAAATCACATGTCATGAAGATGCTCTTCTAGATATTCAACACAAATAAAATCGTACAAGGGTACTAACAAATTTCTAAGTTACAACCAGAATCCAACCTCGCCTCAATGTGGCAGGGTATTCAAGATTTTACTTAAGCCTTCCTAAACAAACTCATAGCGTATTTATATTAGTCGAAATATTTTATAGGTGTTAGTCTCACTTAAGAAATTTAATAGTAATGGAAACAAAATTATATTTCCATATTAATTATAGTGGCTAGTGATATTCAGTATACCTGCTGTGGGAGCTCCCTGTCTATGATAGGAATTTGGGTATTCCCCTCAACAAAATTTCCAAGCTTATCCTGGAACTGGTACTCCACCTTGGTTATGTCTCCTTCAATCACCTCGCACACAACCTCAGTGGTGTTAAGGTTTCCAAAGTTCACCACCTGGGCACAGACGAACCCCTCATTGTGGTACCATTTCTGGACATGGTCCCTGATCCTCTGCAAGAGCCTGGCGCTCACCTTCTCCTGCTTCTTCATCATTCCCAGCACCTCCCCACGCACGGTTTCTGGCAATATACACGGCATGGCACCACGAACACGCTGTTGGTAATCGCGTTCCTGCTTCCGGAGGTAATCCATCTTCTCCCTCTCTGTCATGTCCTGGTCGAAGTCAACCTGACCGGACTGCGACATTAGCCCCACATTGATGCACTTGAACTGCTTCGCTGCACTCCACACACTCTCAGCGAAGGAAACGGTGAGGCCAAGGGTGCCATCGGGCTTAGCCTTCCCCTCGAGGTCGACCCTCTCAAACATGCCGCAGGAGACGAGTGTCTCGAGCTCCTTCAGAAGCTGCGACTTGGTGTACACCCCACCGGGCTGCAATGTCACCATCTCGAAGAAGGAATCTTCAGGGCCCGTGTAAGCGCCACCCCCGGCAGCGGCGCGGTCGAAAAACTTGAGCTCAGAAATCTTATACCTCTTCAGCCCGCTCAGCTTCGTCAGCGGCACCGTGATGTTGGCCGGGAGACCGTGCGGATCCCAATCCCCCAACGATCTCTCATCCGCATGAGCCGCACCGCCGGAGAAGATCCGCGACCAGAAGCCCCC
>KE372990.1:696652-716030 GCA_000418225.1 Zizania latifolia | reverse complement strand
TCTGGCCGGGTGCCCGGGTGGTGAAGGTTCGGGGAAGGTGAGCCCGCGCATGGCGTGGCCTCTTTGAGAGTTAGTGTCAAGTGGGCTTTGGAAAAATATCAAGGCGAGACGATGGAAGCAGCTGGTAGTTAGCATCGCATCGCATCGCATCGCATGTATGCCGAGTGATCGAGGGGCGATTATCAGCGCGTGATCGACACGATCACCCGAAGACGTGAGGCCGCATTCTGCTGCATGCGGCATTGCACGGCGCTGCTGGAACACGTGCGCCATGGGACGCCACGGTCATCGTCTCGTCCCCTATCTCTCATCAGCTTGCCCAGTATATCCACAAAGCCACAGTTCGCCTACTGAATGCCGCTCTAATATTATTCCCATCAGTACACAAAGAAAATCATTTCTCTTTGTCCTTAGAGTATCTTCAAGAGGAGCTCTAAAGAGTTTTTTTCTCTAAATTTTTAGGATTACAACTAAAAAATCAGTTCCAATAGATACTCTAAATATCTCCTAAAAATAAAGGATTTCTAAAATTAATTCTTTTGCTCCCTATTTTTAGAGTGCGTACACAGGAACTTAAATTTAGAGACTCTATTGGAGAGAAACGCATTTAAAGTGATTTGTCTCTTAAAAAAAATTCTAAAAAATTATATAGAAAGTCAAATTTTAAACCTGCTCTTGGTGATAAATTATCGAGCTCCATTCTCCCCCGTGATTTGAACACTGGGAGTTCGCGTACGTGTTTTTGGATTGATACGTACTGACGAGTACACCACCGTGCATGAGTGCAGTGCGTAACTGCGTACCTGCATTCTGTACTCGATGTCTAGCTATCGTTCGCTATCATTTTTTCCATGCTATATTTAATCACAAACAGTTCCACCGAGCTAATATTTTTCTGGTAGGAGGATAAAGGCCAAAGGTAATGAACGAGATAGGGACTGCTGCCTGCCGGCCGATGCTGGGGGCACGCACCGAGCACAGCGGCACAGGGCCGCTACCATACCGGACACATATGTTTGCCCCCGTGCTATAATAATAGCTTGGTTTTGCCAGCCACCCGTTCTTGTCGTCACTGGTTTTTTAAAAAGACCAGTCACTAAAGATATAAATGATTGGACATGTACACACACCGCCACCTGATCATTCTCCTATCGATATATCCCTTTAAGCCTTCCGTTTTCAGGCAAACACAACGACTATACCACGAAGTTTGGTCTTTTTCTAATGAAAAGCTGGAGCTTTTGCTGCCAAACATACGCACCGATATGTATCGATTGAAACGAACTATGCATCATGCATGGATTTGTATGGTCATTAATTCCCAGCGCGGCCAACTGCAGTTACCCAGTTGATCGACCGATCGATCGATCATCGCTGTAGTGGCCTACACGGTCTAGGGTTGGTGCGGTAATGGCCGGGCGGGCACGCGCGCAGCTACCTAGCTGCCTCTGCTCGCTTTCGTACGTGTTGTTGATGCCAGCGTCGTCACACACAACGTGTCTTCCAAAACTTGATGGTTGGAGCGTTGCGATCGGCGAAAGCGACGGCCGTGGAACGCTCGGGTGGCCGCAATCGGGGATGGGTCCCTCACGGAGCCAAGTACATTGGATGCAGCCTGCATCCTCCGTCACCCAGTTAGATGCCCAATTCTCGCATTTGAAATCGGCGTCCCTCGACGTGACATCTCGACCTTGACCCTTTGCAGGTTGCAGCTGCTAGTTCATCTCACCACCACCCCTTCGATATTTTTTTTCCGAATCAGAACAGATTAAATTGAGAGAAAAACAATTATAATCCTGTTGACATAAAAAAGGACATATAAAATATATCATAACTAGATTTGAATTTAAATTTTCTTCTCAAATTTACCCCTAACGAAGGGATCGGAACTACGTACTCCTGAAGTACTATCGAAATAAGTCCAAAGGGTCTGGGCCCCGTCTTATTTGATCCAGCTAGTCCCAGTGGACCCGTGAGATTTATATTAAACTCATAGTTTTCTTTTCACTTGAACGAGTATACGTGGTGTCCCCTCGCAAAAAAAGTATACACGTCGGACGTGCTAGCTAGGGCAGAAAATCGGATGCGCTCTGGAGCCGTCCTATCTCCGGCGGCTAAACTCTGAACGTGTCCGGTCTTACGGTCAACGGCGCTGAAATATTATAATTCACTGAATAAAACATTACATATAATTATATAAAATATTGATCATAACTTATTAAAATATTATACGTGTATATCTGTCAGGAATATGATACTGGGCTACCTCCCGAGTGGTTTTAAGCCGACCAGTCAACGGTCAAAGCCCGTTATGAGGACAGTGACGAAAAGCTAAAGGCGTCCGAGTCCAGCACTCGGGCGAGAAACCCTCCCGACCACCTGAATTCGGACAGTCCCCATTAAGATTTAGGCTGTCATTAATCTCCATAATCCCGTAGTTATAGTGCGGTTATCCTCTGTGTTATTACCCATAATATGACTGTTTATGTCATTAATACGTCATTAGTGAAATTTTATTCATCATTTATAACTCCCGATCTCTCCCATATAAAGAGATCGGAGGGAGCCTGAAAAGGCAAGTTTGGACGCACGCAGACACACATCCAGAAGGTAAATTCAGACTCATACGATCTGAAGCACCTATACGTTAAAGGCTATTCACGCCTGAAGCACACATTCCATACACAGGATTAGGGTTATTATCCTCCGGGAGGCCCGAACCTATCTAAAATCCCCTGTCTCTGTCTCTTTGATCGAGATAACCATTAGATCATAGCACCGCACCCCTTTTAGCCTGACCAAAAAACCTCCCTACGGGCACCCCTGTAGGGTACTGTTGCCTTACACAACGACAGTTGACGCGCCAGGTAGGGGTGGGTGCGTTTGTGTTTTTCAAACTGATCAAATGGCTGTTGTTTGTAAAGTCAGCACCCAGGTTCCCGTTGGAGCGGTGCTCACTTTCGGAAGTTTAACTTTCGTGGGTGATTGCATGCACCAACTGGTGTAGACTACTGTCGCCCCGATGAGGGCGAAATCTTCACGCACTGCGATAGTGCGTTCTCCGGTCCCCAAGGCGTCTGAGCGCTCAGCTCCTCTCAGGGCACCTGTTACGAACCTTCGGGCGTCCAAGCGTTCAGCTCCGTCCAGGATTCGTCCGCTTCATGCCGCCGACTTGCCCGCTGACTTCGTCATCTTCACCGGACCAGAAGGGCGAACGGTCCAGTGGCGTCAATTTACCAATGTCGTTTCTGAGCGACCTCGCCACCAGGCCGCATCAGTTAAACCGATGCCCTCTCCAAACGTCGTTATGACGATCACGGGGGCTGTCTCCGACAACGAGCCTTCCAATTCCGCTGAGTCTAGCACTCACCGACGCCAGCGCCGTGAGCGCAATGCTACTCGCTCAACACGTCGCGCGAGGGTCCGTGCTACAGCTGGTACCTCTCGCCAAGGTGCCTCAGACGCCTTCACCATGGACTTCGAAAGTCATGCCGTGTACCGCACATCGACCGCGAACCTCCTCGCCATCGAGAGGGAGCTAGCCGCCCTCCCCGACTCACCTGAGCTTCAAAGGGCTCGGGCAATGACCCAGGCTGCTGCTGCCCAGATTACCGAAGTGGCACTGCCCGCACGGTCAAGATCGTCATGGCCGTCCACACGACCAAGGCATTTGCTGGCCAGACTCCGATCCTCCGACCGGAGGTCGATGCCCCGATCGCCCCGGCGGTCGGAACGTTCGTCGGCAAGATCCCAGTCTTCGGACCGGAGGACGGCGTCCCGATCGCTCCGGCCATCAACACGTTCGCGTCCGCGCGAGCATCTTGGGAGCTCATACTCGGGGGATGCCCGAGAATACATCAACCAAGCGTGGGATGCGGGTAACACCATTTCTCGCCGCCGCGGTGAACGCGAGCGTAGCGAGCTCTGTCGTCGAAATCTATTCGACCGGAGTTATGGTGCGCCCGGGGCAAACCGATCTGACAACGACATCTTGCGCCACGATGGCTTTCCAGCCTTCTCCGAGCGCCTTCGTCGAGTAGAGTGGCCCCGAAATTTCTGCCCGACGGGAGTTACGCCTTACGACGGCAAAACTGACCATTCATAGTGGCTGCGGCTGTATTACACGGCCATTCACGCAGCCGAAGGGGATCAAGACGTCATGGCTAATTATCTCCCCGTGATGTTGACTTCGGCCGCCATCAGCTGGCTAGCCGGACTCCCGGAGAATTCTATAAACTCCTGGGATGAGTTGTGTGATGCTTTCATCTTCAGCTACCAAGGTACTTGGCAGAGGCCGGTCTCGCGTCACTACCTACGCCAAGTACGCCAAAAAGACGCGAGTCCTTGAGAGACTATATCTGTCGTTTCTCCGAGCGCCGGAACGCTGTCACAAGCATCTCCAACACCGATGTGATGTCCATCTTCCAAGATGATTTGCGGAAACCCTTGGAGCTGTTTCGCTATCTGGTGATGCACGAGCCGAGCGAACCGGGTGCGATGATCACCATCGCCAAATAATTCGCCAGCGCTGAGGACGCTGAGCGGGAGCAATTGCACCCGAAAGCTCAAGAGTCCGACAAGGCGAAGAAGAAGAAAAAGGATTGTCGCTAGTCTCCTTCACGCGATGATCGGGACAAGCCCGAATCCTCCTCCCGCAATCGGAACAAAAGGAGGAAGGGCAAGGAGATCATGATCGCTGACAAGGATTCTCGACCGTCTGGTCGGAACAACTCGGCATTGCAGGAGGTATTAGATAAACCCTGCATAATTCATCCTAACTGCAACCACACCACCCGCCGGTGTTATCAGCTGCAGAATCAGATGGTGAAAGAGGCGGAAGCAAATCCCCGGCAAGACAAGCGTCGCCGGGACGACAAGAAAAAGAAGTCAAAAAAGGATGATGAAGAAGCCGAAGCGTCTCCGGCGACAAACGACTTCTAGGAGCCCGCTCGAACGGTCTCCATGATTTTTGGTGACGCAATCACCACCGAAACCAAGCGCCAACAGAAGTTGATGGCCCGCCGCGTCAACACCATCAGCACCGAGCCGACTGAGCGCCTACGGTGGTCGAAGATCCCGATCTCCTTCAACCGCGAGGATAAGTGGACGGACGTCCCCAAGCAGGGACGCTTTCCACTGGTCGTCGACCCGGTCATCCTCAAGGTCCGCCTCAAGAGGGTGTTGATTGACGGCGGCAGCGGCCTCGACGTTCTGTTCAAAGGAACGCTAACTGCACTCGGCATCGCCGAATCCTCCCTCCAGAAAACGGATACGCCCTTCTATGGGATTGTCCCAGGGAAGGCCTCCGTACCACTCGGCACTATCACTCTGTCGATCACGTTTGGAACTCGGGACAATTATAAGACCGAGCATATCAAGTTTTATGTCGCCGACTTTGAGACCGCTTACCACGCCGTGCTTGGGCGGCCGTCCCTCGCCAAATTTATGGTGGTACCCCACTACGCATATCTGGTCCTTAAAATTCCTGGACCAGGTGGGGCCTTCTCCGTGAAGGGGGATGTTGCCACCTCGCATGCCTGCGAGCGGGATAGCCTCGCCTTGGGAGAGGCCACGAAAATTTCTGTTCGGATGGAGAAAATGATCCAAGACACCAAAACGACGTCGACCATCAGCATGGAGTTCCCGACTGCCACACCATCTATGTCAAGCTTGGTGCCCTCGCCTGCTGAGTACAAAAATATTCAGCTCTCGGACGCCGACCACTCCAAGACGGTGCAGATCGGGACAGCGCTGGATCCTAAATAGGAAAGAGCGCTCGTCAGCTTCCTCCGCTCCAACATCGACATTTTCGCCTGGCAGCCATCTGACATGCCTAGCGTACCTCGGGAGCTTATCGAGCATGAACTTCATGTTTTCCCGACCGCCCAGCCGGTCAAGCAGAAGATGCGCAGATTTGCTCAAGATCGCAAAGAAGCCATCAAAGAAGAAGTTGCACGCTTGTTAGCAGCAGGATTTATAAAAGAGATGTATCATCCTGACTGGGTAACAAATTCGGTCCTTGTAAAAAAGAAAAATAGAAAATGGAGAATGTGCATTGACTACACCGATCTCAATAAGCGATGCCCTAAAGATCCGTTCCCGCTGCCACGTATTGATCAAGTGGTCGACTCCACTGCTGACAGTGCCCTTTTATGCTTCTTGGATTGTTACTCGGGCTACCATCAGATCAGCCTGAAGGAGGAAGATCAAGAGAAGACATCATTCGTCACCCCATTCGGCGCCTACTGCTAAACGTCAATGCCTTTTGGGCTGAAGAATGCGGGGGCTACGTACCAGCGGGCTATTCAACGTTGTTTGGCTGATCAGATTGGCCACAACGTTGAGGCTTATGTGGATGATATCGTTATCAAGTCCAGAAGACCAGAAGATCTCATCGCCGACCTCCAAGAGACTATAGACAACCTTCGTAAATTTTGATGGCGGCTCAACCCGGAGAAATGTGTCTTTAGGGTGACGACTGGAAAGCTGCTCGGGTTCATAGTCAGCAGTCGGGGAATTGAAGCAAATCCTGAGAAGATCTCCGCAATTTTGAACATGAGCAAGCCAAGCAGCGTCAATCATATCCAGAGCCTAACAGGCTGCATGACATCACTTGGTCGGTTTATTTCCCGACTAGGTGAGCGCGGAATGCCCTTCTTCAAGTTGCTAAAAAAAGAAGGTGATTTTGCATGGACACCGGAGGCCGATCAAGCATTCGTCGACCTCAAGAAGTTTTATCTTCTTCGCCTGTCTTGGTTGCGCCGACTCCTGGTGAAACACTCCTCCTCTACATCGTCGCCACGACCCATGTGGTCAGCACCGCCATGGTTGCCAAGCACCCAGAGGAAGGACATGCCTATCCGGTTCAAAGGCCGGTATATTTCATATCTGAGGTGCTCGGACCGTCTAAAGTACGATACCCCCAGATCCAAAAGCTGTTGTATGCCGTCCTCATCACCGCCCGGAAGCTCAAACATTATTTTCAAGCTCACTTGGTGGAGGTGATCACAGAATTTCCACTCGGCGATATTTTACAGAATCGAGATGCGACTGGTCGGATTGTGAAGTAGGCCATTGAGTTAGAAGAATACACTCTTAACTTCAAGCCCGGTACCACCATTAAGTCTCAAGCCCTCGCCGACTTTGTAGCCGAGTGGACTGAGATCCAACTCCCACCCGCAAGTGATCGCCAAGAGCATTGGGTCATGTATTTTGATGGGTCTCTCAGCATTGACGGAGCAAGAGCTGAAATTCTCCTAATATCCCCTCAAGGTGAAAAGTTAAGATATACTCTCTAGCTATTATTCATGGCGTCTAACAATGTAGCCGAATACGAAGCCCTCCTTAATGGTCTGCGCATCGCCATCTCCCTTGGGGTTCAAAGATTAATGGTATATGGAGATTCTAAATTGGTTATTAGCCAAGTCAACAAAGATTGGTCTTGTACCAGCGAGAAGATGGATGCTTATTGTCAAGAGATCCACAAGCTAGAGGGAAAGTTTAGTGGCATTGAGTTCCATCATGTCCCCTGGGACGAGAACTTGGCTGCTGACTTCTTGGCCAAGCTAGGCTCGTCTAGAGCCCCTATGCCGAGTGGTGTTTTCCTCCAGGAACTCCTGAAGCCATCAATTCAACTTGATGAAGAACAACCTTCGGAAACTTAGCAGGCCCCATCAGTTTTGGTCATTACCGACACTGAAGACGACTGGCGAAAGCCGATCATCGATTTCATCCTCACTGCCAAGGCTCCCGAAGATAAAAATGCAGCAATTCGTCTATCTAGAAGGAGTAAATAATATGTTATAGTGGGATCATAGTTATATAAGAGAGCAGTTTCAACCCGAGTACTCATGAAGTGCGTCAGCAAAGCAGAAGGCTCAGAAATTCTCAAAAAAATTTACTCGAGCATATGTGGAAATCACGCCGGCGCTCGGACTCTGGTCGACAAGGCTTTTAGGTCGGGCTTTTATTGACCAACTGCTAATGAAGATGCCAAGCTACTAGTTCGCAGCTGCCTAGGTTATTAATTTTTCGCCAAGCAACATCAACTCCCTGCTCAAGCACTCTAGACCATCCCGGCCTCATGGCCGTTCGCATGTTGGGGGCTCGATATGGTCGGATCCTTTCCAAAGGCCACTCAGGGTTATGATCATCTATTTGTAGCCATTGATAAGTTCACAAAGTGGATAGAAGTAATGCCACTAAGGACAAGCACAGCTAAGAAGGCTGCAGAGTTCATTCAGGACATAATATATCGTTATGGCATTCCTAATTAGATCATCACATACCTAGGAACTCAATTTACTGTCAATGAGTTTTGGCAATTCTATGAGGAATGGTTTATTGAGTCAAATATGTTTCTGTTGCACACCCGAGAGCCAACGGTCAAGTTGAAAGAGCTAATGACAAGATATTACAAGGGTTAAAGGCCACAATATTTGATCCCCTCACTAAATATGGAAGTCGGTGGATGAAAGAATTACCGGCTGTTCTTTAGGGTCTTCGAACTCAGCCGAGCCGAGCTACTGGTCGGACTCCATTCTTTCTTGTGTATGGGTCGGAGGCTATCCTACCGGTAGATATATTGCATGAGTCCCCCAAGATTCAGCATTATGAAGAAGGTGCAGCCGAGCAGACAAGAGAAGGGAACATTGATAATCTTGAAGAAGCTCGTCTAGTAGCTGCGATACAATCTGATCGGTACCAGTAAGGATTGCGAATGTACCATGACCGTAATGTGCGTGGTCGGTCATTCCAAGTGAAAGATTTAGTCCTTCACCAAGTACAATCAGCAGTCGGCACCCATAAGCTATCAGCTCCATGGGAAGGACCATACATCATCTCCAAAGTCACCCGACCAGGATCATATCGCCTAATTCATGAAGACGGTCAAAAAATTGCGAATTCATGGAATATTGAACATCTTCGACGTTTTTATCCTTGATAAAGCAAGCTAAGTTATTGTTTTTCAATAAAGATGTTCGACTTTTATTTGCTATCTTTTGTTATTTTTGCCTGACCCCAAGTGCTTAAAGTCTTATCGCTCAACTCGAAACTCATAATCCGCTCTGATCGAGTTAAGTTCTTCTTTTTACCCGCTCGAGGGCTTGGCTTGGCTATTCTGTGATCTACTCGATTGCTTTTCGTCATGACGTTGTGACTACATGTGACGTCTATGGTTCAAAACAGCGTGCATGTGGCTCAAGTTTCCCTACGCTATGGACCTAGGCTATAACATACAGTTGAACATTCATACTGAGTTATCGGACACAGAACAAACTTTATATTAAAAAATGATGTTGTTCCATTACATCAAAATATATACAATTACATATTGTCTATAATTTTTCTACTCGACAGGTGCATCTGGATAAATCTGAATGTCTGAGATTAATGCATCAGCTGTTTCTTCCACCTCTGAGTAGATGCGTGGTATTTTGGAGTCCTCGATGCTCGTCGGCCACCCCGCTCGGATGTAGTCCAAACGAGCCGTTGGATACAACGCTCGGACAATCCTGAGGGTGTGAATTGCCGTCGTTCGAATGAAGTCTCGGGTTTGATCCCATAGACGCATCTCCGCTCCTTCAATCCACGTGAAGGACTCCTCCGCCGACCAGACCGTGCTGGATGGCACCTCGTCAATCATCTTGATGAGCGTCTCAGCACTCGCTCGGTAGCGGTCTCGCTGCACTTGGGTGCTAGCCAAGCGCTGCTCCAGGTCGGCGAATTGGGCGCCCACTCGCCGGTGAAGTTCTGCAAATAGAATACAATCTCAGGAAATGCTTTAATAAAAATAGAGTACTAAGAAATCCGAGTTGGTGATCCGTACTTTTGTACTCACCCGACCACTTGTTAGTGGCTGCCTCGGACTTCTTCAGCTCCTCTTCGAGCTTCGCTACCCTGGCAAGGGCTTCATCCCTCTTGGCCAAGACCTGTTCGGCCATAGAGACCGATTGGTCCGCCATGCTGGTAGCTGTCTCAAGTCGCTCTTGAGAAGCAAACCACTCTGCCACGCAAACACGGGTTAATATACTCGCAGATGAAAAGTTAACAATGAAAGGGAGTCAGGATGCTTACCTTGAGGGTGGAATTCAAACTATTCATGAAGGATGCGATTGTCCTTCTCCAGTTTTGCCAAATCGATATTTTTACAAGCCAGCTGATCGGTCAGCTGACTCACCAGGAGCTGCAAAAAGACGATACAAGTTAGTCCGAATGCATATGTACATTATATGTATGAAACTAACACTCGCAGGAATACTCACGGTGGTCTCCTGGTTAACACGGTTGAATGCTTCCAACCACTCGACCATATTTTTTCCAACCACCTCGGTCGGGTCGCCAAAAGCCGCACCAGTGGTCGGCTGAGGAGCCACTTTGGCCCCGACTGGTTCGAGCCCGACCACTGGCGGAGTGGGGTCGACCACCACCGCTTCAACCGAAGGCCCTTCGACCACTGACGGCTGGTCGGCAGCGGGCACTGGAGCAGGTGCCGATGATGATGCCGCCTCGCTTGCTGGCCTAGGAGCGCCAACACTTGGTGTCGTCGTTGCCACGCCCACGCCACCAGCGGTCGGGACGTCCGGAGCCGGTGTCCCACTTGTCGCCGCAGCCTTCTGCTGCTCGATAGCCCCGGTGTAAACCACCACATCAGTGGTGGGGGTGGCCGACGCAGTCGGGCCGGCCACGTCCTGGTTGGGCAGCGGCAACGAAGAAGTGCTGCATAAAAATAATCACCAATGTCAAAACAAGGTTGGGTTTAATTACCTGACTAATAAATTTGACAACAGGAGTTACCACCCCGACCTCTGGACTACCGTCTTCTTCACCAGTAGACTAGGACCCGCTCCAACGGTTAAACCAGTCGACAGAGGGGGTGGAGGAGGGGGTGGTTGTGTCGGACTCGGCGGTGGTGTCGACACGGAGGACGACGACGCGGCAGCACCTTCGGTCGCTAGAATCCTGCAGATGTCTCTTCATTGGCGCCCGCCTCCCCGGTGAAGGATGAGGGGATCTTCGGAGCCCCCTGAGTCGCTGTAGCTTTCGTCACCGCCGTCGCCGTAGCCGCCGACGTCTTCACCATTTTTGCTCGCTTCTCACTAGTCGGCCCAGCGAGTGGGTAGACATTTTTCTCGCCGACACCCCGAGGTTGCTTGGGTAACGACGCCAACGAGCAGAAAGCCTCCCGACCCTATGCAGTTCAAGGATTAGCACTCGACAGGTGATATTATCAAGATTCAAAAACTTTGAAGAGCAAAAAAGTAACAAGAACTTACTGATGGTCGGGGGTTGCTGAGCTTGAACGGCTGGGGGTCGACATCAGGATTGAGCCCCAGCCGATTGGTGAAGAGTGACTTCGCCCTCCTCCTCACCTCATCAGAGTCGAGGTACTCGGCCCTCTCTCTGGTCGGGTCACTAAGGCCCGAGTACTCGAACGCCGGATGAAGCCGAAGCTTCAGTGGCTGGATCCGGCGGCGCTGAAGCTGAGCGCCATGTGAGCGCCCGACAAGTGAGCCGCCCGGAGCTACTGGATCATCTTCACCAACTCGTCCACTTGACCCTACTCCTCTCATTGGCAGCGGTCGGTCCAGGTGAGTGCCGGCACTGGCACCTGATCGACTTCAGGAGACAAGGCCGGCTCATGGTTGGTGATGTAGAACCAGCCCGAGTGCCAACCCTTATTGGAAGAAGGGAGCGGCACTAGGATGTAATCGGCCGCCTTCCCGTCCCGCAGTTGAAGCCCGCAGCCACCGACCGTCTTCTTGTTGTTCGGCCACAGACAGAAATAATGGTGGAACAAATTAAAGTGGGGCTCAATGCCTAGAAAAGCTTCACACAGATGTACGAAGATTGCAAGGTGGAGGATAGAATTGGGGTTGAGATTACAAAGAACAATGTCGTAATGGTGGAGAATACCATGAAAAAAGGGATGGGCCGGCAAGCCGAACCCACGAAGAAAGAAAGACTCAAACACCACAAGCTCTTGGGTGTTCGGGGTCAGGAACGCCTCGCCGTCGGCAAAACGCCACGTCGACAGCACGGCCGATGGAATCTCACCGCCCTTCTCCAGTAGTGCCACCACGTGCTTTGTCGCCTTCGACGACTGAAACTCCGCCGACCGGTCGACGTTTCCTTGAGGATTCAATGTTGCCATTGGGATGTCTGAGGGTGGAGCTAAAGGTTTGAAGTTGAATAAGCGCCGCGCTTTGCGGTAGCAGACAATACAGTTGCAATGTCGCTCGGGGTTGCGAGGCGCCAGAGCTCAAGGAAAAAGATGAAGGCTAAAAAATGTGCGGAAGGCTCAAAAGTCCTCAAGCAGACTATTTATAGCCTTCCCGCACGGCGGTTCGGGTCCCTGAGGTGTCGCAATTGCCTAAAACCGTGTCCCGAAGTAATCTTTGCCATTAACTACGCCGGTCAATATCTTATTAGGTCTACCATCTAACCGATGATTGCAGATCCAATGGCGGATATCATGTGACAAATCGGTGCTTGTAGTTTATTAATTTAAACTCGCGTCCGAAGTGTCGGCTCAGAAGTTGGAAACTCCCTTGAACTGTCGATCCTGACAGACGCCAGTCTACACGGGCAGACGTCTTTCCGCCTGAGGGGGACCCATAAGCGCTCCATGGCGCCGCGCTGCACCAACTGACAACTTTTTCACTAAGAAACACTTGATGGGCCTACAAACCTTTAGTCTCAGGCTGGTTCTGCGGACACCAATATGGCGGTTGGGCGGAATTGAAGCATTTTTGATACTAGAGCTTATTTTATTCAAAGAAACTCCAGTCTCGGGGGCTGCACTCGGCAGGTGCACCTGAGCGGTGCACTAATCGGGAAAAATTCGTCCAGATTTAATCTTCAGAGCTCTTTCCAACTGCTCAACTTCATCTGCGCTTCAAAAAGAGCTCGGGGGCTGCTGTCAGGAATATGATCCTGGGCTACCTCCCGAATGGTTTTAAGCCGACCAGTCAACGGTCAAAACCCGCTATGAGGACAGTGACGGAGAGCTGAAGGCGTCTGAGTCCAGCACTCGGACGAGAAGCCCTCCCGACCACCTGAATTCGAACAGTCCCCATTAAGATCTAGGCCGTCATTAATCTCCATAATCCCGTAGTTATTAGTGCGGTTATCCTCTGTGTTATTACCCATAATATGACCGTTTATGTCATTAATATGTCATTAGTGAAAATTTATTCATCATTTGTAACCCCCGATCTCTCCCATATAAAGAGATCGGAGGGAGCCTGAAAAGGCAAGTTGGACGCACGCAGACACACATCCAGAAGGTAAATTCAGACTCATACGATCTGAAGCACCTATACGCTAAAGGCTATTCACGCCCGAAGCACATTCCATACACAGGATTATGGTTATTATCCTCCGGAAGGCCCGAACCTGTCTAAAATCCCATGTCTTTGTCTCTTTGATCGAGATAACCGTTAGATCATAGCACCGCACCCCTTTTTAGCCTGACCAAAAAACCTCCCTACGGGCACCCCTGTAGGGTACTGTTGTCTTACACAACGACAATATCTGAAATAATTTGTGTTTCTAGCTAAAATATGAAAACATGGGTTATATAAATTATTGGAAAACACTACTAATGTATAAAGTGAAACATTATTTAATAAATAAAATAAAACAAATGTTTAAACTATTTAAAACATTATAATATACTAGTTGAAATAATATTTATAATTATATGAAACATTATTTATAACAGATTAAAATATTATATGTGAACAGTAGAAACAATTTGTCTTTGTAGTTGAAACATGATTTACATTTTTGAGACCATGAGTAAAATATATAGTGAAACAATATGTGTAATTATGTCAAACATTATTCATAATAGATTGAAATATTATATACGAACCGTTAAAGTAAATTTGTGTTTGTAGTTTAAACAACTATTTAAATGATTTGCTACGGACGCTACTGGCCAGCCGCCATCTCTAGGCCAGGCCATACAACCCCTCGCAGGCTAAGCTAGGTCATGCCATCCGCGCGCATACCGATCTAAGCCAATCCCCGCACAGGATAGCTGAGTCACGCCACGAGTCGGACGCTTGGCACAAATCATTTTCGAAAAAGTATACGTGATGTCTGTTTTCTTCGCTGAAGTATATAATCAGATGTCCAGTGTATGTTAATTAACTACAAATCAAATTCCATCAGTATGGCACCACTCCCATGTCTCTGTCGACAGAGAGAGAACAGAAACCCAATGGCTCCTCTTCTGAATTTCCTCATCAAGCACAATCAATGGCTAGCTAGTCGCTTCCTTTGCAACTCAAGTAAACTTTTCTTTGTCGATCGAGCACAAGGTGTTGACAAAAACACGTCGCCGACGTCGGCAGCATGTCTGCGACCGCGCGCGCCGCGAGCCCGCCCGCCGACCAGAAAGAAAGATCTGATCACGAGGAGGCCGCCGCGCGGTGCCGTGCCAAGCTACGCCGCGTTTATCCACCGGCCACCGCCGTACGCGCTCTCGAGTAGTATTCAACGCATCGATCGATCGATCGAATTCAGCACGGTTGCCTCCAGGCTCCAGCCCTAGCCGGCGAGCAACGCATCCGCGCGTGCAGATTCACACACGGATACACGCGCGGCTTGCATCAGCATGCAGGTACGTGCCACGCGTGAATGCGAGACCGGCCGCCGGATGCTAGCTACTGGTGCCGCCCGGGCGGGGCGGTGCATGGCGTCGCCGTCGGGGGAGTCCAACCCGCCTATCGGCTACACGGAACTCGGGTCAACCCGTGTCGTGCCAAGCATGCTTTCCTGACCACCGCAGCGCCGCGTTTTGACTTAGCCAGACAAATAGGCAGCAAAAACGCGTAAATTAAGACCCAGTTTATAATGTTTGAATTTCATATATATGAATTTCGTATAATCTTTTGTGCGTGTAAATTTTTTTATATAATTTTCCGTATAATCGTCACATTACACAGTACAATTTCTGCCGGAAACATGAATATGCACGTGTTTTAAATAACGCTTACTGAGTATTCCTAGTCATTTCATGCAGGACAGCAGGAGTTGATACCTGCAGAAGCGTGGGATTCAGCGAAAATATCTGATGAGAGGTAAGAGCCGTCCACTGTTTCCGTTTGGCTTGGCTCATATAGTCCATAGAGGAGGGATGGATAGATTGGCGACGATTCAGATCTTGTGGCCAGGATTTGCTCTGACGAAGTTGACTTTCTTTAAATGGATCGGTGCAAGGAGCCCATATGGCCATATACAACCAGGGAACTCGTGGGATAATTCCACGGAAAATATGAGCCACACAGACTGGCCGGCTCGACATTTTTGGGTGGTTGACATTCAACTCACCTCTGCTCCCCACTTGCATTGGATGCTTCACCGAAAAGGATTGAAAGCGTGATAGGCTGATAGAAACTGTTGGATTGTACTTGCTGATAATCCAGTTGTTAATTTGTCCTATTTTTAATTACCATTTATCCTGAGATTTGTGAGGACAGGAGTTTGCTGGGAATATGTTTATCAAATGACGTAGAAATGTGACTGTAGAGCTCTTCAGCTCTCAAAACATGCTCCTGAGGAAAACTGAGATTAGTTTCAGTGCAAAAGCTTGTGTTAGTCATTTTTTTCCTCACTATTCAGTCTTTGACTGAATGCAAAGAGATGTCCCCTTCCAGAGAAATGTTGTGTATAACATGATTTTGACTGTTTTATCACGTCAACATCGTAGTACACCAGAAACTTCAGAGAAAACACATGGCATCCAAGTAAATATGTCTTTGTGTTCAACATGATCACAAGGATTTGTTCATAGACCAAGCTGACCCAGATATTTATTCCGGCCCACTTGAATTTGAAAGCATTCTGGGGCTAGTATGTCCTTGTGTCAAGGCCCAACATGCTCGCATACCACTCTTATCTCTTGCAACTCTGATCCATGAAGGAATGAGCAGTGACAGTCTAACAGACTAACAGAGCAATCCCAGCTTATTATTTTCCTTTTCCAAAACACCCTCCTTCCGAAAATTAACCAGAAAAGATAAAAAATGATGAAAATAGAAATATCCTCCTCGCTAGTCTGCTCCACTCTTTACATGTCGAAATCGATCACTCATCTCCATTATGATGTATCCAGAGCAGCAGCTCTCTTTACAGAAACAGAGCACGACTCACGAGTCTTCGAAAAGACTGGTGCCCCCGGTGTATGCAGTATGCATGTGTCTGTCGGGCCTGACAAGTCCTATAACAAGTTGTACGTACATAGCGAAGCCATTAAGCCAACCAGAATCTGTCCAAAACCTGCAGCTTAACACTGTCCAGTGGTGGTTAGGGACAGAGCATGTTGTCCGACTCTGCCACCCTCGCCGCTACCATCTTGCCCCAGATGCCCTCCATGCCGTGGCAGCAAAACCACGGCAGAATCATCGGCAGAGCTACGGCGTGGTAAGCTCTCCTCGGCCGCAGTATCGTATCCGCACGTCCAGCACCGTCCCCCACCTCGTCCTCTTCGTCCTGCAGCACTGCCTCCGTGGTGCCTGCAACGATCAATCACAATTCACACAGTGCACATAAGCTTGGACGGCTGAAATGGCGAAACGAGCTGAGCTAGCTCGTAGTTCCTAACCCGTTTCCACGCGTTTGGGCTCATCTTGGGGGCGAAGACCCTGACCGTGTGGACCGTGGACGCCGCGCGGAAGCTGGGCCGGTCGCACTCCTTCGCCCCGGGCTTCTCCGCGCGCCTCGCGTACTCCGTCACGGTGGCCCGGCCGCCGCCGGTGGAGGTCACGTTCCGGGCGCGGCTGAGGAAGAAGACGGCCGGCTGCGCGCACGCGTTATCGCGGCTGAGAGGCCGAGTGTTGAAGACGAACGGCCCGTCGGCCCACGACCGCCACGTCTTGAACGTCCGGAGGGGCACCTCCAGCTCGTGCGGAGCCACGGCCCACGGGTAGAGCTGCACCGTGTAACCCCATGCCACCGACACGGACCAAGTGTAGCCCGGCCCGCGCTGGTAGCACAAGGCCTGCTGCAGCGACCGCGGCGGGTCGAGCCGGGAGGCGCCCACCAGCGGCCGAACCGCGTCGAGCGCGGTGCGGGCGCCGGGGCTGATGGGCTCGATGTGGTCGAGGTGGTGGAGGGACACCAGCGGCGCCACCGGGTGGGCCGCCAGCATACCATACGCGTCGCCGCGGACGTCTACCTGCAGCGAGCATGACAGTTGTTAGGAAGACACAACTTACTTTGGGAGCACAAACAAATGCGCGACCGGGCTGTGCGAGTGCGACAGCGACACGCCACAAAAAGCAAGAAACCGCAGATCTGGTGGCGACGTACATGTGTCAGCAAGAGTCACGGTGTTCAAAAAGGTGAAAAGAAAAGTGGTCGTCTGAGGGTTTCTCCTGCTCGTTGACATGTCAAGCACGGCAGAACTGAGGGTCAGTCTACTCTTAACTTTCGTAGTCGTAGCACAAAAACAGGTCCAATTCAATGGGAGACGGAGAAGTTTTCCCCTACTGGCTCGCGTCCGTTATCTCTCCAAATAGTACGCCGGGAAATGCCTGGTCCGTCGCGGTAACAACCTTCAACTTCCGGCCTCCTGAATGAGCTTAAACTTTGGCTCCGAGCCGTGTAGCAGCAGCGAGGCAGCCACGTAGAAAAACCGCAAAAATCAATCTACATGCCAACGAGATCACCCGCCACCGGCAAAACCGGCGACACCGCCCAAAACCCGTGAGTTCGTGGATAGATTCCGTCTCTCCGGCCTCGGGATATTTTGACGGTGTAATCAAGCAAGACCGGGACCATTCAGGCCGTGCAGCTAAGAGCATCAAGTTCTTTTTTCTAAATTTTAGAGATTATAATTAAAAAATTAGCTCCAACAGATACTCTAAAAGACTCCCAAAAATAAAGTGTTCCTTAAATCTTCCTCTATACTCCCTACTTGTAGAGAGCGACTTTCGTTCCCTATCTACTCTGGTCCTACCTGTCGGTGATATGAGAGATACAAATAAAAGGAAAGATGAGATATTTAACAAGTATGGTCCATCTGTCGATGATACAAGAGTAAAATATAGGGAATATGATATTGGAAGTTTGTTGAAGAATAATAAGATTTAAATATTAAATTTTATTAAGAGAACTCTCTATATGAGATTTTAGAGAACAAAAAATAACAACTCTTTTAAAAAACAGAGATTTTAGAGAACAAAAAATAGCAACTCTTTTAAAGATGCTCTGACACCACCAACCGGCACGGCGGAAAATCTACTAAAACCGGTGCGATCTTATCCCATTTTTCTCTCACGCCACCGCGCCGTTGATGAGGGAATGCGTGTGGTGGTGCCCGCCTGCCCAGAAAAAAGAAAAGCGACGCCCGGCGGTTAGCTAGGGCCAGTACACCTGTGGCCTGCAAACGCTTGTCCTGCTAGATACCCGCGCCGCATGGGGGAGGAGAGCGGTGTCGCTTGCAACTTCGAAGGATTGGATCCGTTTGCCTCCACGCTGTACCGGAGCCGGGCAAGGCCAACCCATGGATGGCATTGTCCGTCGCGGCATCGCCTACAACAGCAGGCTGCTCTGGTTGGAGTAGAAGAGGCGAGCGACCTCTGTGGTTTCTAATTCTACATGAAAAGATTCTACCTTTGCGTGGAGATAACTAGATAAGGTGAAAAGCTAATGAAAAGATGTGGTGTAGTTTGCATGGACTCAAGAAATAGTCATCGGGAATTCCCTTTCCGGATTCCTGGACGATTCAATGAAGTGGGTTGTTTGGGCGCAACATGCACACTGTTTGATCTCAAAACTGAAAACTGCTGGTTGTTTGGAGTTATGCTTGGGATCAGAGTAGGGTTTTTGGTAAAAACGGAGAAATAAATGGAGTTGGAGCATGGATATTCACCTGGTGGAATCCGGGCTCGCGTGTTAGCGGGATGCCAAGCTCGCTGAGGCAGGCTTGGACGCGCTGATCGCTGCCGTAGAACTGGGAGTAGCGGTCGAGGCAGCCGTCGATGGCCTTGGCGAGCTCGGCGGCGGCCGGGTAACTCACGGCGAACCCGCCGCCGCCGAACGCCATGCCGTACGAGTGCATCACGTCCTGCTCCACGCTCTCTGACGGCGCCCCGACGTAGTACATCTCCTCGTGGTCGTACTTGCGCAGCACGGCCACCAGGTTGTCCGGGAAGAACACCGTGTCGTCATCGCCCATCGCGAACCACCGCACCTCGTCATCCTGGCCTGCGCCCGAGGTGGTGTCGTTCGCTGTCTCCGCCGTGATGGCCAAGAACGAGTCCGCCACGATCCTGGCCATCCGCGACGCCGACGCGCGGTTCCCGAACCGGGATGCCTCCGCCGAGACGCGGTACGGGGGGCACGTCGCCGCAGGCCAAGGTCC
>KE372990.1:599528-615355 GCA_000418225.1 Zizania latifolia | reverse complement strand
AATATTTTAGGTCCATTTAGATTCACCGATGAAGTGGTGCCTGGTTTGCACTAGGGAGTCCTGATTATGATAGTATGGTTAGTTTGCTATGTGGTGATTTCGTTCCATCTGTACATAGGTAAGTAGACCTTTGTGTCACCATTGTCTCCAGAGAAGTATAATTTGTTTGTTGTGGTGCATGTTCAAAATTCAAAGGTTTGTGGTAATTAAAGTCCAGCTCTTGCATTTGGTAAAAAGTTTACAGTGTGCGCTACATCTGTTGTACATAAGTTTGCGTTCATTCCATTTGATTAGATACATGAAAATACTACTTTTTTCAGTATTGACCTTTCTATATCGTCTTTAACAGCTGTTATCTTGGACACTGCAACTAAGGTCCTGCCACTTGTAGTGGCAATCTCTGGACGGGTTGGTTCAGATACACCACTTATCTGTCAACAAAGTGGCATGGGAGGTGTAATAGTAGAGGAAACGGTGACTATACTGATTTCATTGCTATTGTTTTTCTATTTTGTGACGATACACTTCTTAACATTTTCCTCTTGGTAGGTAGAGCAACACTTCCTGAAGCACAATGATGCTGGATCATGGATTCAAGATTCTGTTGTGATGCTTTCTGTTAGCAAAGAGGTTCCATGGTACCTGGTAATTAATCTCTGTAGCTTTTTTGCTGTAATTTTTCTTTGGTTCTATTGATACAGGTAGTTCAATTTAGCCTGGATGTAAAACGGTGCTATTATGTGTCAAGGGGGCTGTATATAAGCTGATATCTAATCTTGGGTTTATAGTAGATGAGCCAACAAAGCTCAAATGGCTGTCTGGATTTCTGTAATATATTGTTGGCTCTTGCTGGTTTAGCTTATTCTGTGGATTAGCTCAGTTTATAAGCCCCATAACCCAACCTCACTAGCAAGCAAAACACAAGAATTTTGCGTGTCATGATGCTTTTTTTTAATGCTTGGTGTTTGCGGGTTTGGTGTTCAGATGGTTTGTGGACTTTGGAGATAGCATCTTTGCAACTTTGTTGATCCAAGAGGCAAACTTTGTTGATCCACTGTTTCTTTCATCTAAGAAAGCAGCGAATAAGGATGCACTTATGGAGGCCCAGGTTTTACGAGTGAACTACAGTTATGAATCCCAGAAGCGTGAAGCTCTTGAGTCGCACATTGCATATCTCAAGAGTGGTTAGCTGATATTTCGTCAGAATCTGTAGCAGCTTAGCTTCACTTTGTTACTTTCCTGCTAATGTGAATTGTGTGATAGCTGATAGTTTCTATTGTTTGTTGAGGTTCAGACAAGAACTAAGCTTCGTATTTTTTATGCCGTGCAGATAATGAGCGATTGAGAAGGCTGTACACTGAAATGTTGTTCAAATTCACTAACAAGGTCTGGTGCTATTTACTATGTGCTATTTAGTTGGTGTATTTCAATATTAGCTACTTGATATAGATGGAATCAGGTAATTGATCAACTCACCTTAAGTTCTATGCACACCATTTCACCTATGATGTTGATTATTGTGCAACTTAGTCTTGTTTTATTTGTTGCACTCTGGAAACTGGTGGTAGGTAATTTGATACCAGACAAGAGTTAGAATGATCATATGCAGCACATTTATGTCTATGAAATTCTGGATTAGTTATAATTTATGGTATGCTTGATGTTATTCAGATGAAATTTCACATAGAATCTCGAATATCGGAAGGAAGAACTGGAAAAGGCAAACATAAGATTGTTATCCATGGAAGAGGTAATCAGTGCCTCCCAAGTTTATGATTAATCCATAAAACATATCTTGTATATTAATTAGTACTCATTTCATTTAGGAGTACAAGAGGGAAATTGAACAACTTAAGCTTGGCAGTGAAATGAATAGCAATGCCCCGGAGCGCAACCTCAGGTAAAGTTTCTTTTTTAGGAGGCAGTTGATTGCATGATTGCTTTGCGAGACCTAACTTCTACTGTAACCAGCTGCGCTCTTGTTCAGCAAGCAACCAATAAAGCTGTGATAATGCAACTCAAGTTAGAACTGGAAGCTCATAAAGCTCACATTGATATGCTTAGTAGCGGGCTAGAACAGGTTTCTGCTGATCTGCATCTGCAGTGCAGGGATAATGGAAACTATATATTGCTGGTGCCAGTTTTTGATTTATACTAATATCATTATGAATTCTAAACCTATTGTACGTTTATTGTCTTTTAATTTTTACCGTAGTGTTAGCATGTGCACGCTACTAGTTCTCTTTTATTAATATTGTGCGATCAGGTACTCAAAGCTAACGTTGGGAGCTACCGATCACAGCGCATGGGAATAGGAGATTTTGTTAGTGCACCTTTTTCATCTGCAGGTTCCTTTCATGACTCGATCATTAGTGGGCTTTAGTTCGCAGATTAACCCATTATTCTTCCACTTGATCGAATAATTATTTACCATTATTAGTAAGCAGTCAACGGATCAATGACCAAAGTAGTGTGTTCCAATAGCTATAATATGAGACCATTGCACACCACCACTTATACCTAATCTAATTCCAGCCAATTCTCTGTCATAACGCACGAGGCATATGACTAGTGAAGAGTAAAGTGTCAGTTTTAGGTGTATTTTATGTGCCAAAAGGACAAAACCAAATAGAAAGAATTCAATTATTGACAAGTTCAATATCTTGTCTTGTTAACTTTTAATATAATGACAACAGTAGCAGGATCAATCAAAAAAAATTCTAGAAACATGTTGTCGTCCCAAAAAGTTCCAAAGAAAAAACATAGGTACATGCAGGTTAAAGGGCAATAATCTGTGGTTATGGATCGGATAATTTCTGTTTGCAACATTCCAAAAAGGAATACAGATACTGATTTTTTTCAGATATAGATATTTTCTTATACAGATATGAATACGGTTTTTTTATACAAAAATGAATGTGATATTACTAGTATCCGATCGTTATAGATTTGGATGGTCTGAATAACTCGTATTCGGATTCGGATAACTCGCCATCCTGTCCCGCGTCTCCACCATGCCCTACACTGCCCTTCCCACACTGCCGCGCTGCTCCCGCCCTGTCTATGCCACCCTTGCCATGCCCGCGTGGCGGCGCGTCGCTCCCGCACACGCCAAAGTGGAAGAGGACGAAGCTGAAATGAAGAAGAAAATGGAAAGGGAAAGAAAGAGAGAGAAAAATGTTTTTTTTCAAAAAATTCTAAATTTTAGAATTTTTAAAAATTAGGGGATTTCAAGGTTGAAAATTTAACATTTCCTCTAGGATTTTAAAAAGGAAGTAGATTTTTCGAAAGATTTTGGAAATCAAGAAAATTCTTAATTTAGAGAACATTCTAGTTAAAAATATCTTACTTTTATATCTTAGCAAGAATATATGCAAGTAATAAAATAATATTTGTATTTTTAACCTATATGTTGTACTTGCAGAGTAGACAAAAATTGATACATTTGCTAAGTGCATAAACGGTTTTCTGTTTCGATAAATATTTGTAACAATATTCGTTCCGATTTGTATTTGATCTATATTTATATCCGATAGCATCCGTTTTTGCATGAGAAAAAAATATGAATACAAGAAAAAAATAAAAACAAATATGATATTAGTAATATCCGTCTACATATCCGATTCATTTTCATTTCTACTCCTAGCCTCCGGTAACTCTCATCTGTTGTCTCCCCTGCCTCGTCATGCGGTGGCTTACTTTATGTCTCTATCTCGTCATGTTGGCAAATCACCGAGGCTCACCTACACGGCTTATAATTGGTCTTGATATTTTTGATGACCCAAGATAAAACTAAAATTAGGATGAATTATATTAAATATAAAAGAACAGCTAGTCTAAACCTAAATCTAATACATCAGTAAATAAAAATAATTATTTACTGATTAGATATAGTAGACAAGGCAAATAGTCATCTAAGCTGTGGACTGATGTTCACGTTTAGAGACCTATGTTATGGGCCAGGGTGGCCGCCACACTCGGCCGGCTGGCCCTGCGGCTCGTGCGGCCGAATAGCGGAAAAAGACCAATACACTCACGGCAGCTGCAGCTTTCAGGGTCGCATCCTGTTCTCTTTTTTCCCTAGCCGAGAAAGGAAGCGAGAAAAAAAAGAGTTTCCGAGCAAGCGTACTCTTCCCGCATCGCCCCTGCTCTCCTCCCGTTTCCGCGTAGCATCAACGAGCATAAAAAAAACAATCGGAAAAAAAAAGAGCAGCAAGAAAAGCGAGCTAACCTAATGGACGCATACATTCCCGTTGACACAACGAATCTCTCCCCCCTCCTCTTCTTTTTCTCCTCTCGCGTTTAACGCAGAGCCGAAAATATTCTCCCCGTGCATCTGCCCACTAATGCATGCGTATGCGCCGTCATCAGCTGGCGGTACGGCGAGAGGAATTTCTTTATTTCACTGGAAAGGGAGGCTAATGCGATCGAGTTAACCGCTGTGAGATCGTTGTTGCTTTTGCCCGGAGGAGGACGAGGCGAGATGCCGTGCGTTGTGGGCGGCCGCCCCCCCTCTCGCCTCGCTTCACCCTCAATCCTTTCCTTTCTGTCGCGGCCAACTCGTTGCCACCGGCGCCCGCTTTATTCTCTAAGAACCCATGGCTCTCTGCCTCTCTCCCTCCGTCCATTGCAGCTGCTGCTCCTTGTCATCCTCTTCCTCCTCGATCCCCTGTTCGTCGTAGACGTCGTGATCGCCATACTTGACCTTGCACAGAGTGTTCTACCACCTCTCCGTCTGCTCTGTGCGTGTGTACGTATATATACATATGCTGTATTGGTGGCGTTGCAGCAGCGGTTCGTGGGTGCATGGCCTACTCCTCGCGGTCTTGTGATCAGTGCAGTCAAGGTACATCTCTCTTTTCTCGTTTGTTTCTTCTCGCATATTCAGCCTCGTTGCCATCGACGTCCTCGTATCACTTCTTGAAATCTTGATCATGTCTTGACTTTACATGGTTGCTTGTTCGCCATGCGTGCATTTCACGTCCTTCAGCAGTATCAGTTTGTCGTTGTCTTTCCTGAACAAGATTGTACCTTTTTGTTTGTTGCCTCTTCAACATATGTGTTGCTTTGATTGAACTTTAGAGAAGGCAGAGTAAACTGCCGGCAGTCCAATTAAGAAAATAGACTAAAACGAAGCTGATTTAGGCAAAGGCAGAAACTTTTATCAGTCCTTTGCACAAGCACGAAAATGGGTTCCAGTCTTCCAGATGACCCCTTTCATAGAAAAAATTGGCATGCCAATCTCTTGATGTGTCAACATCCATGGCTAACTAACCGATTTTTCAGTCACCTCCTCTTTTGTATATGAGGCTGCTATCCATCAGACTCGCCTCATCATATCCATCCTCTGAAAGATTAGTTTTTGTTGCCATTAGGATGCATAGTGATGCATGTATGCAAGAAGTCGATATTATTGGTCTAGTTTCGCAATGGTGACCTAAGGAAGGATCAGTCTGATTGACCTTAGCTGTTCGGTACATGTATCAGATGAACATTTCTAACAGACATGCATACATCATACTACTGTGCTGTTTAGAGTAAGAGAAGGGAGACTGAAACTGAGTTACTGATTCTTATAATCCAGGATGAACTGAGGACCACCGAGATAGCGTGACTGACCCTGACTGCGTCTGCGTGCCCGTCAATCGGAGTAGAATTGAAAAACAAAAAGAAGATAACATTGTGATTAGCACCGTGTAGAGGGGGCCCATGCTAACGACACAAGCAATTTCGTGTGGGCTTTTGTCCCTGTGTTTCCTGATCTTGTTCAATACAGCTACACGCATCTGCCCTTTTTAAAAAAAAAATGATAGTCCAATTAAGAGCCTCACCCGAACAAAAATTGAGTAAAAACATAGAGCTCTTTTGATTCGAAATGGATTCCATATTGATGCATAAGTAGTCTTTGTTTGGTTTACCTTTATATGGTATGATGATTGATGACTGAATTTTTACGACACAGCTGTGGTTTTCTGATCAGAGCCAGGCCTATATGATGCAATCATCTTCCTTTTTAGAAAAACTAAAAGTTATTTGGTCTAAAGGTCGTCATCTGAACAAATTACATTTAAATTCAGTATCCAAACAGACATACAAAGACACTCAACGTTTTAAAGAAACCAATTTTTCCTGCCTGCTTTCAACTGACAGGAAATGGTAGGTGGGAGGTTGCTCTCCACTTCACAGTTCTAGCCATGTGTGAGAATGTGAGATCCTGCTGTTATATTGCCTGGCCTGACTAATGTTAGCATCGATGCACGCAGAGAGGAGATCCAACTTCATGAAGTGGCTCTGTGCTTTCCTCAAGGGGCCGAGGGACGGCGAGCCGAGCCGACGGCGCCCTCGGGTGACGGCTGGAGAAGAGACCACGACGCTCTGGGAAGAGCCAGTCAGACCAAAGGTGCTGGTTTTCTCCATTCCTCTGCAATCTGACACTTTCTTTCATGTGGTTCTTCTTTTCTATGCTTCCTGGACTGCCATCATCCAGTACACCTTACCTTAAGCACTCATGTTAAGGTAATGTTGCAGTGTCATCATTGAAAAATGATTTGCCTCAGCTTTTCTTTCTTGTATTTCCAGAAAGAAGAGCCACCTAGGAACAACAATGAAGAACTGGACCATGCACTTGCCCTTTCTCTTGCAGAGGATGCCAAAAACCCAAAAGGTAAAAAATTGTGATGCTAGGATCAGTTTTAAATCTATGTCCTTACTAAGCACCACTGATGTAAATTCTGTGTAGAGCAAAACCATGATAAGGGAGAGAACGATGAAGAATTTGCTAGAGCCATACAGGACAGTCTGAACATGAATCCTTACAAGCCTTACAATCCATACAGTTCCTATGCACCTTCTCAGCCCAGGTCGACAGGATGCAGGTTAGCAATCTACATCCACCACCTCGTCTCCAGTGTGCTTCAGGCAGCTAAATAGTAAGCATCTATTTATGTAAAGAAGCAATCTACATTTCTCAGGGTCTGTGGGGGTTGTAAGCATGAGATAGGACATGGCCATTATTTGAGCTGCATGGGAATGTACTGGCACCCTCAGTGCTTCCGTTGTTCTTCCTGTCGCCACCCTATCCGTGAAACCGAGGTAGCATTCTTGCAGTTCTTTCAAGAAGCTAGGTGTGTTTGGGTATCCTTACTGAGTGACAGTTTCCTTGAATTTTGTTTTCTGTTTCCCAGTTCACCTTGCTGGGTGCAGATCCATACCACAAGCTTTGCTACAAGGAGCTACATCACCCAAAGTGTGATGTCTGCCTTCAGTTTGTAAGACATCTTCTGATGAACTCTTTGTACAAGTGCTAGAACTAACATTTGGATTAGAATACCATTGGGACAGCATTGCAAGAAAAGAAATCCTTTTTATGCGCGTCTGTTTCCGCAGATTCCAACGAACAGGACTGGCTTGATAGAGTACAGAGCACATCCATTCTGGGGGCAGAAGTATTGTCCTATACATGAACATGACAGAACACCTCGTTGCTGTAGCTGCGAGAAAATGGAGGTATATATTCCGACTTTCAGAGGAAGTTGCAAAGGATCAATTTTCTATTTCTTGCTTGCAGACACACATTGAAACTGCAACAGTTTGCCCCTTTTGTCAAAATAGGCAAATTCCAGACAATTTGAGTGTGCTTTCAAACTTATGAAACCTTTATATTGATACCGCTTTTTTAAAGAGATATTTTACGGTGCATTCTAGAATATATCCTAACTGTTGATCTTTTTTATTTAATGGTTTAAATTAATTTCTACTACTACCTTGATGAGGAGTAGTAGAATATATAGAGAACAAAATTATCCAAAAAAGTATGATGTGGAGGGATAAAATAGTAATTTTGCTATACTATTCTGTTAAACCACCTAAAATCAAATCATATCACTGGCTTCTTATGTACAATTTTTTACTTACATTTTCGAAGCGCTGAGTAGAAAAGAAACACATATGTTTTTGACTTAATAATCAATTAAAAGTACCAAATTACCCTTTAAAGAATAGCTTAGATTTTTTTCAAAGCACCAGTTCATACTTAACATTTTTGTGAATCTGCAGCCAAGGAACACAAAGTATATGTCATTAGGGGATGGACGCAGCTTGTGCATGGAATGCCTGGATTCTGCAATCATGGACACCGGTGAATGCCAGCCCCTTTACCATTCCATCAGAGACTACTACGAAGGGATGAACATGAAACTAGACCAGCAGATACCCATGCTCTTGGTTGAACGGCAAGCGCTTAATGAAGCTATGGAAGGAGAAAGCAAAGTGGGTTCATCACATCTGTTTGTTCCTCAATGAATAATGTATTGAGTGTTACTGACCATTGCAGCTGGTTTTCTGTAGGGACCGCACCATATGCCTGAAACAAGAGGCCTTTGTCTGTCAGAGGAGCAGACTGTCAGCAGTGTAAGTACAACGCATGCCAAGCTAAACAATTTCTAGGGTGCTACCACCTCTAGTGGATAACTGTCAGATCAAGGAAGACCAACTAGTAATATGAATCAACATCGGTCAGATCAAATGATGAGATTCTCAGATCAGAATCTGCCATCTGATAAGATTCTCTGATCAGTGATCATCTAGTTGCTTTCAGATCTTATTTCCACTGAGTAGCAGCTTAGCCAAATGAAATGACTGATCTTGTTTTTCGATCCTCTGTGTCCTGGTTTTTCTACAGATACTTAGGAGGCCCAGAATTGGTAGAAATCGCTTGTTTGATATGAGAACTCAACCTCAAAAGCTGACTAGGAGATGTGAGGTCACTGCAATTCTTGTCTTGTATGGCCTCCCCAGGTCAGTACCCTCTTCACTGGTCCTAAGTATTTCCATTTCCACGTCAATTAAATGTTGCAAATCGTGTATCGTTTTTGTGAAATCATAAACATCCCACTCAACTGCAGGCTGCTAACGGGGTCCATTCTTGCCCACGAACTGATGCACGGGTGGTTGCGCCTCAAAGGTACTCATCTGAACATTCATCACTGTCATTTTTCTGAAATTTGATCTGAACACATCATATTCCTGGATCCTATCTGTCTGTCTGTCTGTCTGACAATGCTATGCACAGGTTACCGGAACCTAACCGTAGAGGTTGAGGAAGGTATATGCCAGGTGATGTCTTACCTGTGGCTGGAGTCAGAGATTCTCCCAGCTACTTCAAGACACACGCAGCCTTCGACATCTTATGCTTCGTCTTCCTCGTCTTCCTATCGACCACCACCATCCAAGAAGGGTGGAATATCTCACACCGAGAAGAAGCTAGGAGGATTCTTCATGCATCAGATTGCCAATGACACGTCAACGGCTTATGGTGATGGTTTCAGAACTGCGTATGCAGCTGTGAACAAGTATGGCCTTCGCCAAACACTGAGCCACATACGGCTGACCGGAGGCTTTCCTGTGTAATACAAGAAAGCAGCGATGAAGAAATACAAATATCATGTAGAAATACATATGGAGATCATGTGGGCTGATGCAGAAATACTAATATCATACACAAATACATGTGGATATCATGTGAGGTGTGGAGTAAGGATTCGGATTTGGGGTGACCTTGAGTTTTCAGAGGGGTCCTATCAGAGTAAATCAGAAAAGGAACTTCATTTGCTCGAATTAATAGGAGCTGAGATTGCGTTGCAATAAGGTGTCCTAAGAAACGCTAATGTAATGCACAGTAATGTTCATGCTAATTCAGTGAAGTTTTATGATATACATACTTACTATTGATCTGCATTGCTGCATATAAGTGAGTGCGTTTTAGCTGAAAATTCAAGTAGCTAGCTGGTTTCAATATCTAGCTGGTGAGAATTTGGAGAAGCCGTTGTTTCTCAGTTTCTGGATTTTAGTTTATTTACAGATTTTGCAGCTGCTGATTCTTATAATTTAGGTCTAAAATCTAAATCATTTGCTTTAGTTTTAGATTCTAGAAGTAACTACAGCTGCCAGAAACTGAAACAAACGGCTCTAAAACTGCTTGACTAGCCTAACCTATCCATTACCACTGATCAACGCCTTCGCGGCTATTTGTACCGTCCATTATCAAGCTAAGTTGCAAAGACGCAAGGGAAACAGATATGATACATTCTTTGGGGGAAATTAAACACAGTTTACTTTTCCATGAACCCGGTGAAATTCTACGGTCAGATCTCACAATTGAGCTTGCGCCAGAGCTGCCATCCCATGCAGCATGTAACAGTTTAGTATTAGTTCTCATTATTAGTATAGAATTTAACCAAATCTTCACTTGAGCTTTTCTATTTCATTTTCAGAAACGCTCTTCACCTGAGTTGACTGAGCATTCGAGATGATTCATTTGTGATAAAAGGTGAAAAGTTTGTAAGTCCCTCGGTAAAAAGTGGATACAGATCCTGTATTCTCTATATACATGAGCGATTAGCAGGTAACACTTACAATGTCGATCCAATTACCATCACAAATGCTAGCATCTTATAGGTGACCATATTAATGATAATTCATCCAATAAATTGAGATACAACGATTCCATGGTTCCTGTCAGGATAATTGACTGACATCGCTATTCACAATAATCTAGAAGAACTATCTTGACATATCCTCACAAGAACACAGATTATCTTGGGGGCCGTCTCTGAGAAGTATGAGGTTGAAGACAATAGCCTCATGTACCGTTACAAAGTGAAAGGAGTGAAAATACACAGAAGTGGTGAACAGAAATTTTGGAAGACCTACTGCAGCTACTCTTCTTTTACCCTTCCCTACAAGAAAATCTGTAACCATACGGATATTCTTCCATGATACAAACTCCAAAACTTAGTACCATCTAGATCCTACCATATGCTACAAAGTTGTATTTCTCGCTCTAATCAGCTTCAAATGTTTTATTCTGGCCCAGTTATCAAAATTGGCAAGCATGCCCAATGGTGGAGACTAATCGTCTGGTGCCACTTCTGTGAGGATGGACTTCAGTGTCTCATATGTCAAAAAAACAATGCCAACACTAGGAACCACTTTGCAGTACTCGGGCAAAATTCCTCTATACAAGCCTCTTAAACTTTCTGTGTGAATAATATGCCTGAATGTTCTGAAAAGTCCTGTTTGGTAGACACAGGCCCTTCCAGCTGCACCTTCCAACTGCATGCGGCGTCTTACAAGATCCAACGGAAATGTCACTGAAACATAATTAATGAAAATTATCAAGGTTCACTGAGTTGGACAGCCATGCAACATCTCACTCATCTTTGTGGTGTCATTGATCAATTTTCCCCAATATCGAATGACTAGTCAAAGCATAGAGAACTGACATAGGGAAAATATTCAGACTGATCCAAATAGAAAATGGCATTCTGTACTTCAAATATAAGAATAGTTTTCTTTTTGTTCACTTAATTTGTGTACTTGCATAACCATTGCATATTGTATGTTTCCCTTTTGAGGAAAGCTTGTCACATCAGTGATGCAGATGATACTGCTATAATATAACTGGGCCCAATAACATTCTTCCTGTGGAGCAAACAGATCTACTAGATTATCAAGATTTGTTTACAGATTACTTACTAGTTGAGGATGCAACTCCTGAAAGACTTCCGCAGGCCAAACTGATCAGAACGGGGGAATCATATGGTCTGATTTGAAGATCAAACGGAAATACAGTTAAAACAAATGTCTGGCATGGAGATGATTAGATGAAGAGCCTGCGTGTATCTTGTACAACTTACCTCTCTATTTGCCAATGGGATCGCAAAGTTTCATAGACACAAAAGCTTATTGCTATGCTGGGGCCTACTCCCTGTGTTTTAGATAATCATCAAATAACATAACAAAATGTAGGATGCTCAATAAACTGGAAGGACAAGGAAAAGTCATAAGTTCATACCAGCAAAGTGGCACCAAGGCCCTTGTACAGCCCCTTGACACCCTCATCTCTGCAGATTGCATATAGAGCATGAGATATGCCCCTGTAGTAAGCAGTGTTTGTCTGCAAGCGTTCGATGAATAGACCTTATAATTGGTGTAGAAGACTTCATGAAAATTGTAAAGCTTCATTGCAAAAAGGTCTGGAATTCAAGAATACCCAAAGCAGATAACATAAATGCAATGTACTTTTTAACCTGAATGCGGAAATAATGAAAATGGGGATCAGGAGGGGGATTTTGGGTTACGTGTGTGTTTACATCGAAATATATTACTTAGTCTAATTACATGCAAACTTTTTCCCCGTGTCAGACAGTAAACACTAACAGAGGATAAAACAAATAAGTTCCTTGTCAAGAGCTTGCAAAAGGTGCAAAGTATTACTTCTCGCCAATAAGAAAAAAAGCATGTGATGTCAACTGCAATTCCCTAAGGAAAATAATTTACACATTGGCTTTTCAAGTGAATGAGAATTAACATATCAAGACAGTTTATTTGACACATGATCAATCCAGTACGTTCTATGCACCCCGATGACAGCGGTTTACCTGAGCAGCAAGACGAGTCCGTACTAAGTCCAGTGGATATGTCATGGAAGCTGCTGTTATTCCAGATAAACCACCACTCATCAATCTGACACCAACATCTGCACCAAATCCACCATTCTTGTCAAGACCAGGCATCGTTTGAAGCATCTGCGCAGTCCAAAATTAATAAAAATTAGTCATATATTGTTAGTGGCAAAGAATCAGCATGCTAATTTACCTGAACACAACTGTGCTTACATTTTTGTACCTCTCATATGCATAGAAACTAATCGAGGAGTACGGTAACCGGTGTGCAATAGTTACAAGATTCCCTTTCCAGAAAGCTCGGAAGCCTTCTTCATAGACAATACGGGATGCCTCACGCCACATGCTAGTCTTCCGTAGGGTAGCCACATCTGAGTGCATACCTTGCACCTGCGTGTAAAATTCATAAATTGCATTGACAATCCGCAGTATTTAAGTAAGATTGCAACAGGCCCAAGTATTCTGCCGGTCCTTATTAACAACAGACCCAGAGGAAACAAAACATTCTTAATTGCTAACACGGACCCGGAGGAAGAAGAACCGCACTACGGCAATCTGCAGTTAAGACGAACCTGGAAGAGGATAGTGAGGCGGGCGAGCGGCGCGGTACAAGTCTTGCTGACGGCGCCGGCGACGCCGCCGGCGAGGAGATGGGGCACCATACCGAGCTGCGGCTGGTGGTGGTGCAGCTGCTGTGGCGGCGGCGGCTGCTGCTGCGGCGAGTACCTCCGAGAGGCCGCGGCGGCGCCGCTGTCCATCGTGGCCGCGGCCATCCCCACCCTCGCCTCCGTCTGCATCCGCCCCTCCCTTTCTCCTCCGCGCCCACCAACTCCAACTTAGGGCGTGGATCCTGGTGACCTGGTGGGATTGACCAGATCAGTGGGTGGGCAGGAGGAATGCGTGCGGAAAAAGAGAGCATAAACCCTAGAGTTGTGGGGCGGACCTGCATATTGCGAAAAAATTATAATTTGTTGCGCCAACATGGCCTATTTTATATTTTATTACGATGTTATTATAACAGAATGATAAGTAAAGTTATTTAGATTAATAACATGCGAAAAAGAATAGAAAAAATAAAATTATTTCTTAACTATGATAAATTGTCAAATCGTGGATTACCGAGGGAGAGGGCTTAAAAACAGAATACGGGAGATACCGGTGAAGGTGATTTTCATCTAAAAACTAATGCATTTTATGCTAAGTGACTGATAAATAGTTTTAAAAATGATAATTTTTATATATGGGTATTTATTTTTAAAACTGTAGCTTTGTGTCCGTTTGTAAATTTAGGGAATATGCCATAATTTGGGAATATTTTTGTCTTCTTAGTTTTCTCCTCCAAGGAGGTTGGCGGGCTCTAGATCAGCGGGCAGTATAGCATTTCCACGCCCTTTTTTTCTCTCTTGTAAATATACCAAGATTTTTCTAAAAGAGTAAATTAAAATACGGGAATAAGAAATTGGTGTGGTTATAATTTATTATAACAACTAGAAAATTTAGGTAACCAGTACAGAAATTTAACTTTATTGTGTATTTTTTTATGTAAAATGCACCAAGTAGAATTTCTCTCTGACGCGCACCCGTGTGAGGCTAGTGTTAAAAAAATGGTTTTGGTTATCAATCTGGTTGGCCAACTTAGCAGTAAGACGTTAATCGAGAATTAACTAAATTAATTGGTTGATTATCAATTGGTTATTAATCAGTTGGCTTAAAAAATTTATGTAAATATGTATAAAATGCTAAGAACTAAATAGGACAAGAAATAACAAGTTGTTGTCTTGATGACTGATTTATAGTTTTGATGATGGATGTTGATTGGAATACGATAAACATGTAAAATAAATAACAAATATATATCTTGAAATGTATACTATGAAATGAAAAATGCTGCAACCATTGTCGTTTGATTGATTGATCAAAAACATAAAAAAAAAGGGCTCAAATACAAACAAAAATAACAGTAGTTCAATGCACATGATAGCAGTTCACGTTTCCACGCGATCACGATTTACACATAAAGTTATAGACATATCGTACCCTCACTTAATCTAACCCAAACAAGCTTTATGCAGTAAAATAAATAAGATGTAGGTTCAATTGGTGTGCAAGAAAGGGCGCAGGTGGTAGTGGTCTAGTGGACCGCAAGGGACGTGCACGGATAGGGCATCAACGAAATGAAATATGATTCTCTGTTATCAGGAAAGCTGATGATAGAGGACAGTTACTAAATCCTAACCGTCTCGTTGGTATTCAACGGTGCGGAGCTACTCTAGTTGTCACGAAGATTGTTTTTAACTGCTACGAAGTGAATCCTAATAAACGTTTCGTATTATTATATCTCAACGAAATAATTAAGATCGAATACTCATAAGATATTAGAGAAGCCGGTTCGCACTTCCCAGCGAGACAGCCTCGAGGGAGGACTTCGAGGTGTAACGCTCGGAGGGAAAACGAGAAAGAGTCATTTGGAGAAAGATTCTAGCAAAACGTTTTTTATATATGTTGACGGGATTAATCCTTGTATTCGCCGGCAACTAGTACAACACGTGCCGTGTCCGTGCAACGAACCGATGAGGCGACGCGTCACGTGCCGGTGGAAGCAGCTGCTTTCGCCGACGCCGGTGGGCTTACCATTCCAAGGTCGCTTCGCGGCGCGGGAGGGAGGTGCGCCCGCGCTGTGTCCGTGCCCGTGCACGTGGCCGCGCTCGCGCGCGCGGGGTGGGAGGCTGGCATTCTAAGACCGGCACGTGAAGTTTCACCGTGTCACGGTGACGGTGTGGTGAACTGGTGATCGGCTCTGCGGGGGCGAACAGCTCGACCGATTCGAGTACGCCTAGCCCGGCATCAAGGTCCTCGTACTGGTAAGACTGGACCGAGCCCAACTCACTCCACGGCCAGTAATCAGGGAGACGGCCCAATAGTTATGTCTGCAACTCTGCATTCGTAACGTGGGCCACGAACGGGCAGCATGGTACGAGCACATGGGTCACTCACGCTGGGTCCACCGGAACAGTCACAGATGACAGCTCGTAGCCTCGGCGGCGTCCGTACGCGCAACTTGGCAGTCTGACAGAGTGACAGGTCGTTGCTCGTCGTGGTCCATGGTAGTTGGTTTCCCGGGGCTTTGTGAGTGCTATCCTGAAAGAATGAAGACGTACGACGGCAGCAAAATATCAGCAAGGCTACTGTCGTCGTGACCCCGTGAGTTGCCACAGAACAGTAGTGCCATGCTGGACGTAAATCAAGAGGGGCATTGCTTTGGTTTGGACTTTGGAGTATGTGCGGAGTGAAATGAACTTCTGCAGTTCTGCTGCATCAACACTAGTGGCCGAGGCCGTCGCGATCGCTAAGGCGAAGACCAGC
>KE372990.1:565049-588224 GCA_000418225.1 Zizania latifolia | reverse complement strand
ATGAAGCCTTAGATCTACTAATCAATACATGTTTGGCGGAACTTACCCCTCGCCGGAGATCGAAGCGATACAGCCCCGCGGGAGAGCAAGAACTCGCCGATGGCAAGTTTGGCGATGCACCGAGAGTTATTTGATCTGTTGATTGATTGATTCTAAACTAGGTCTAAAAGTTACATATTTATAGTCCAGAGACTTACCGTCCTATGCTGATACGATTGTAACCGATTTTGGAGAAAATCCACCCTTTCCTTCTTTATCGGCTTCTCTCCAACTGTATCCTTATCCGATCACTCGTACATGTTGCGGACGGGCTTCGTTGACCGTGCTTTGACCGGACTCCTTGACTTCCATTGACCGTGTCGAAACTGTGTTAGGCTTGGGCCTTACCAAATTTTGCCATTAACACATGCCCCCCAATTTCGGAGTGTGGGTGCAACCCGATGCTTCGAAATTCCGGCTTCACCAATATCAATCTCTGCCAAATGTCGAATCATGGACTCACCAGATCTGCAGAAATTTCCTTAACCCACTTTCCGAGACACTGCAGTATCCTTAACCCATTTTCCGAAGCACCGCATTCGCCCTATAGATACCAACCGGCGACCCTTCCTCTTCTTCTCCGCTTCTCGTCTCCTTCACGCGCACAACACTTTTCGTACCCAAGCCTCCTCGCCGTCGCTGCGCATTCACCGCCGGTGTCCTCGCCTCCGATGATCCAGGACTGCAGAATCGACCTCTTTGCATTCAGCTGCATCAACAATCTCCGCCACAGCTCCAATGGCGACCACCTCCATGATTCCAGAGGTACATTGCACTATTTGATCCTTTCTCTTTCTTTTCACTGTTCTTTTGGGTTCTTAGTTTCTGGTTGCATTTTTCAGTTCTCTGATTTGCCCTTTTTTCTTTTCTTTTCTATAGAACCTCAAAAACCAAATCCTCATCCCCCTTGCAGATCCTCCTTCCTGCTTTTTCCTTGGTCCGATGGGTAACCCAGACCCCTCCGATATTATCAATGCCGAAACCCAACGGATCAGTGATTGTAACTCGGTCTTATCGACAGGTGGCTCGGTATTCTTGACTGCTTCAATGCTGCGATGGCTTACTTCAATTCCTCTCTCATGCACGATAAAGCCTAGAAACTGTCCTGCCGATACGCCGAAGGCGCATTTATCAGGATTCATCTTCAGCCCATATTTCCTTGTTCTCTCCAGCACTTATCGTAGATCGGCGGTATGTCCCTGGATACTTCCTGACTTCACCACCACATCATCTATATAGATCTCTACTAGTAAGCCGATCAAATCATAAAATATGTAGTTCATGGCCCTTTGGTAAGTTGCTCTAGCGTTCTTCAGCCCAAAAGTCATTACTACCCATTCGTACAATCCGATGGCGCCAGGGCACCGGAATGCTGTCTTAGGGATATCTTCGTCTGCCGTGAATATCTGATTGTATCCTGCATTCCAGTCCATGAAGCTTATTATTTTATGGCCCGATGCCGCGTCCACTAACAAATCTACAATCGGCATTGGATATTCATCTTTGGGCGTCGCCTTGTTCAAGTCCCTGAAATCCACACATATTCTGAGCTTTCCATTTTTCTTCAATATGGGGACGATGTTTGATACCCATTCAACATATCGGCATGTCCTTATGAATCCTGCATCGTATAACCTTGTGACCTCAGCTTTGATATCCTGGTATAATTCTGCCTTGAATCATCGAGGAGGTTGTTTGAATGGCCGATATCCTGGTTTTATCGGGAGCCGATGTTCTTCAATCGATCGGCTTAATCCTGGCATTTTATGATACTCCCAAGCAAAGCAATCCCGATACTCTCGTAGTAGCTCGATCAATTCCTTCTTCATTACCTCAGGAAGTGCAGCACTGATGAAAGTTGGTCTCGGTCGGTTATCGGGTCCGATGTCTACCTTCTGTAGCTCATCGGTCGTAGCGAACCCTTGACCGAGCTTGCCTTCAAT
Source organism: Zizania latifolia (assembly GCA_000418225.1). NCBI lineage: Eukaryota > Viridiplantae > Streptophyta > Magnoliopsida > Poales > Poaceae > Zizania > Zizania latifolia. Next base: position 586,242 of record KE372990.1, on the reverse strand, counting down.
ATCATCTATGGTACCTTTAGAGTGCAAGTCTGGGTTCATCATTGTTGATTGGCTTGATTCCATCGTTCGACACGTCCAGAAAATCACCGTCCCAGGTTCTGCCTGATAAGCAGTCAACTCCTTCCATCTCCTATACCGACAAATCAGTTGTTGCTACATTAACCGATTTATCGGCAGGGATCACCTCCACTTGATCTCTGATCCACTGCATGAGACTCTGGTGCATTGTAGAGGGGACGCAACAATTGACGTGGATCCAATCGCGTCCTAGCAGTAAGCTGTAGGAGCCCTTTCCATCGATAACAAAAAATATAGTCGGTACTATTTTGCTTTCGACTGTGAGCTCTACGTTGAGGACTCCCTTGGCCTCCGATGAATTACCACCAAAGTCTTTAAAGATCATATTTGTCTTAATCAAATCTTCTAGCCCTTTTTCAAGCTTCCGATATATTGAGTATGGCATGATATTGACGGCTGCCCCGCCATCTATTAACATCTTGGCCATCGGCTTGCCGTTTACGAACCCCTTGACATAGAGAGGCCTCAAGTGCCGATGATCGGGATTGCTTGGTTTGTCGAATATGGCCGATTAAGGTGCTAGCACCAGTTGGGCCATCGCCTCAGCTTGTTCATCGTCACTATCAGGGGTGGGCCGATATTCTGCTGGGAGAAAGAACACCATGTTGACTTCGGCAGACTCCTCATCATCCTGATCGGCCCTTGTCTTTACACGCCACTCTTTCCTGGTTCTCTTGGGGCGACTGGGTCCCTGTTTCTAACGGGTAAGCTCTTGGAGTTCTCTCTGTTGCAGGCGCTGCACCCTTCTCTTTTGTTTTTTTGTGAAAATGCCGCTCGAGCACCATTGCTCATTCTTTTTCTAATGGTTATGCCGGTGCCTCTCATCGAACAAACGGTCACCGCCCTCCTGGCAGTTGTCTTCTGTGTTGACGGGCCCGAGCCGCTCGCGCACCGATGGTTTACGAGGAGGAGTCCTTCGGTCACTTTCATAAGGTCTCCGACCATCATCATAAGGTCTCTGACTGACTCTGCTACCACCGCACTCTGGGCATTTATCCATCAATGGTAGGCGCATCCCTTCATTCCAGCAGAATCTGAAGAACTCGCAGTTCCAGTGGGGGTTGAACCGCAAGGGGGCCCGATCGGTCTCATAATCATCGTCCTCATTCGCCTTCCTCTTGTACTTGTTTATCAGGCCCAACAAAGTAACTCGTGTCTGGTCCCCCTCCTTCCTGATGCGCCTATCTCTCTCTCTACGCCGTTCATCGGGGTACTGGATGCAGACCATATTGGTGGGGAACGGGTGCCCGTCGATGTTCATCGGTCTCTTCCCGTCGTCGAACTTGATTCGGCCCTGCTCGACGGCCGATTGGATTTGCTGCCTGAATACCTTGCATTCATTGGTGTGATGTGATGGAGAATTGTGCCACTTGCAGTACTTTCTCTTTTTCAGTTCATCGATCGATGGGATCACGTGGTTGGGTGGCAGCTGGATCTGTTTTTCTTTCAGCAACAAGTCAAAAATTCTGTCTGCCTTGTTGATATCAAAATCATACTTCTCTTCTTTATCCAATGCCTTCACCCAAGAACAAGCAACATGCTTCTTGTTTTTGGACCACTCAGCGAGTCCCACTTCGGCATCGGATCCAGCATCTTCTTCAGACTCCGATGAGTACGCCTGGACGTACGCAATCTTCTTCTGGAATTTTTCTCTTCGAGCTTCTTGGATCCAGGTGCGACAAGCTTTCAAACTCCTGAGATGAGAACCTCTCCTTGATTGGGTTTAGTAACCCCTGAAATGCCAACTCAGCTAATTGGGTATCGCTAAGGCTGAGACTGTAACATTTGCTGCGTACATCCCGAAATCTCTGAACATAATCTTTCACCAACTCGTCCATCTTTTGTCGAACCGCTGTGAGGTCCGTCAGCTTCATCTTGTGCATGCCGGCGAAGAAATACTTGTGGAACTGCTTCTCGAGGTCCGTCCACCCTCTGATGGAATTCAGTGGCAGTGAAGAAAACCAAGCAAAGGCCGATCCCGATAGTGATAACGGGAAGAATCGGACCCTAAGGACCTCATCGGCCGATGCCTCCTCGCACTGGGCGAGAAAACGGCTCACATGCTCGATCGTGGAGATTGAGTCTTGCCCCGAGAACTTGGAGAAGTCGAGCACCTTGTATCGGTTGGGCAGCGGCACCCGATCGAACCACTCTGGGTACGGCCTCCGATACATGTAAGTTTGGTCCTTGGGCTTCAGACCAAACTGATCGCGGATGACCTCGGCGATGCGGTTCACCTAGTCTTCTTCTTGCTGGTTTGGTATGGGGTACCGATCAGACGTGGGCGCCTGAGGGTATTGATTGGGTCGAGGAGCGTTGTAATGATACTGCTTTCCTTGGGCGTAGGGTTGTCCTCCAAAGTACGCAGCCTGGTGGTACCCCTGAGGGATACCATTGGATGCCCCTCTTGGCGGCATGAGGTCAGGCAGCACGTTCCTCTCGATGCCGTAGGTGATCTGTGGAGTTTCATGCCTCATCGGCCCTTGTGGAACAGGAGTTGATGGTTGAGCCGGCCGAGGAAGCTGTGGAGGCTGGGGCGCCTGAGGGTGGTTGATCGGGAAGTATGTCGGGCTTAGCGCTGACGACATTGACGTGCTCCCCACGTTCACGTACCGGGGCGGGCGATGTCCGCGTTGCCAGCGGTAAGGAGAGAGACTGTAGGTGAGGCTCACAAAAATTTAGCCATCCACCTTGGCTAGCCAAGTTTGATTATTGGGGAGTCTAGTTTGGCCAGCTGAATAGCTTGACCATCTGGTTGGCCAGTTTGTTGGAGTACATTTTTTAACTTAAATGAATAAATTTTAGTTTAAAGAGCCGGATAGCCACTCCATTAGAGATGCTCTTACAACATCGATCTAAATGCTTCGTGTGTGTGGGAAGACACTTGCTTTAGAGAGATAGCCAAAGTTTTAAGACGTTGATCATTTTCAAATTAAAAAGCATCACATAACCTATCTTTGGGGTATTTAGCGCACGTTTGATTAGCGTATAAAGGGTACCGGGCCATACAATGTTCTTCCAAAGTTTTGTTCGCCATGGGTAAAAGTTTTACCAACAAATGAGTGTATACTTGCGAGGATGTGTGCTAAAAATACGTGAAGACAGTTTGTAAATGTTATGCTAGCCAAATACAGGATCAATCTTTTAGTTTTGTAACGAGGTAACATTCGATCAATCTTTTAGTTTTGTAATGCAACAATTAATTTTGAATTGTATAGATTTATTGTACTATAAAATATATCATTCGGTTCTAGGTTGCAATATTACGTTATAGAGAGAGTAGATAAGATATGATGTATTACATTTGTGTAGTTATTTTATCAAACATGTGGTAGGATCTCTACCTAGACTCTATTTGGTTGCCGGCTAAGCTCGTCCATCACCGCTTGAGCCCACCACGTCGTCAATTGAGCTTGGCCGCTATTGTCTGAGCCCACTTTTTCACCACTCGCTCTCTACCATCGTCACCCAAACTTATCCGACATCACACGAGCTCGCTTGGTGTGCAAGCACATAAAGTAAGATGAGCTTATCCACTTGTTATTAACTATGAGCTCATTCTAGATATGAGCTCTTGTTCTATATATAAGAAAATATTTTTCTTAGGATCATCTAGTCTTACTCGATTCACAGCTAAACAACTTTATAGTGATGATGGTTCTATCCCACCTTTTTCCTTAACCAAACTTACTAAAATCAAATAAACTCTGCACCATTCTTTAACTTTACAATATATAAAAATTAATTAATTAATATATCAATTTATCGGCTAAACAGTTCATCCCACCGCCCCTTAAACATGCCAAACATGCCTCCAAAAGCAAACGGCTGGAAGCCTGCAAGACGTAGCCGCCCAACCGCGTGGTACTCCTGCTTGGTACGCGTACCACCCCCGGTCTCCGAAGCATCGCATCAGCGATCACATTTCACATCGCCCCGGCCGTCAATTAGCACTCCAGCCCGGAAACCGGTCTTCCCGGAGAAGTAAAATATAAACCAGCGCCGCGTCCGCGTCCGGTAAACAAAAGCTGCGGACACCACGCCGCGCACGGATCACGAGGCCACCACGCACAGAACACCGGGCTACAGGCGAAGCGATTGCAATAATTTGATGGCTCGATGGGATGCTACGGGGCCGAGAGCTAGGAGGAGGAGTACTCGTAGCTACGGTGGAAGTCGCCGTCCTGCGCCGGGCGACGTGCCAGGGCAGACGCTGCTGACCTCACCCGGTCACCCACCGGACCCCGCCGCGACAAAACCGCCTGGCCCGCCACCCGCGGACCCGCCTCGCACCCGCGCTTTTCCTTCACCGCTCTCCACCTCCTCCCTGCCTCCCCCTCTCCCACCACCGCCGCCGTCGCGTCAAGATCCGATCCACATTTCATCCGCCCCCCCCGTCCGTCTCATCGTCGTGATCCCCCGACGACGACGACGACGACAAGAAACCCCGCTCGGTTTCTTGCTTTCCCCAGCATTAGTGCCCGCTGCCCCGGCCCACCAGCCTCTGCCAGTCACAAGTGCTGCTGCTGCGGCTTGATCCGCTTGGCATTACCGGCTCGCTCTCCCGGCTCCCGCGGTGTGGTAGAAGTAGAAGCGGAGACTGTCGATAGTGGGGGAGTAGGCGGCGGCGAGCACGCAGGTTGGCTGGGAGCTCACCCGGCCGGGCCACCGCCACCACCTACCCACCTTACCAGTTGACGGGTCATATAAGAGATAGCAGTAGAAGGAGCAGTTTACGGCTCCTACCACCTCGCCTCGCTCCCCATCCTAATACCGCTCACTGCGCATCGCCGTCCTGCAGCAGGTCTTTATCCAATCTCACACTCTCACCCTGCGCTCTTGATTCGTCTCGCTCTCCCTCTCCCCCCCAGGTGGCGCATCTTCTATGTTTCTTGAAAGTGGCATCCTTTTTTTTCTTTGCTTGGTCGAGCTTCACTGATCCGTGTTCTTGATGTTGTTGCAGGGAGGTGGCGGATCTGCTGGTCTGTGACCACCGTCTGGGATCTTGGTGATTTGGGGGTTTTCCTGTGAGCAACCTAACCTGGTAGGCGTACCTACCTTGGCTATTTGTGTGCTTTTTTCTGTTTCGATTTTTGGGCGATGGGGTTTGGTTCGACTGGAGATGCTGAACTCTGGAGTGGACTTCTGTTGGGGTTTAATGGCGCAGCCGGCGGCGCGTCTTATTCAGCTCGACTAGTTTCCCCCAACTTCCCCCCTTTCTGCTGCTGAAGTCAACATCGTTGATGATGCAATCTGTAGGCTAATCTGCGAAAGGAAGGAAAAAAAGGCTTTATTTCAACATAGTCCGTGGAAATTTTAAGCTTGCTACTGTTTTGTGCAAACTACAGTTTTTTCTTCTTGCTTATAACTAGTCTTCAATTTTTTTAGTAGATGAGTAGCTCGTAGCTACGTTTCTGTATTCTCAGAAGTTCGCAGGGCCAGATTTTTCATTCTGTAACCTGCCCAAGAAAACCAAATGGAGAAAAAGATGCCTTTTTTCTTGAGGGAATCGGGGATAAGATGCCCCATTGTTGATGATATACTACATTCTATCAGGATTGTGTAAAAGATGGTGGTTGGCCCATAGCAATGTGGACACTATTTTTGTAGAGAAAATATAGAGAAGTTGCACGCTCGAGGCCAACCATTTAGAATTATTTGTACTTTTTATCATTAGCTGGTGCCCTTCATTTTTTTCCCCTTCATCTTGTGTGCAAGATTATTGACATATCCTCAATAGGGCATTATTGTATCAAAAACTGTCGGTGGTTAACTCCCGACCCACTGGTACATGTAGAAACAGTATGTTTCATATACCCAGGATTCCAGGGGGGGACAAAATGATGAGATCTTGCACCGACACATAATTAGTTCTTAGTTTGCACTAATTAAGATAACACAATACTGTATTGGATGGTGCTGTGGTACTGCCTGCTATTTTCGTGCTCATCACTAGTACTCTGGCAGAAAAATTAAAAGCTACATATCTGAGCTTTTTTCCTGTTAATATTGAATCTGCAGATTACAAGGAAGTGAGGATTTCGTGTTGAAACTTGAGAGTATCGAATTGAAACAAGTGAAAAGGTTTGGTTGTTGGTATATGTTAAACCATCAGAAAAATGCCAACGAAAGGGCAATTTAGCAGGGAAAGGAACGTGAAGGTTACATCAAGTCGTGATGGGCGTCAAAGGGGAAATTCACAAGATCAATTTGTACAAGCGCCAAAGGAGAAGGTTGCAGTAGCCAGTGGAAACATTGATGTAAAATTTGAAGATAGAATCAGAGTTGTGAAAAATGATAAGTTCCGAAGGCAACGAGAATCTCGGAGCACAGATGGGGGTGGATCCTTGAAAAGCTCAAAACCATGGCCTGGCCGAAAGGCCACTACTGTTGATGAGCTTGTCAAGCATATGTCAAATGTTCCTTCATATTTACAGCATAAAGAGACAACAGGCCATCTTCAGGACAAAGCACTGAATGTTGGAGTTCTTGAGTGGGGCCTCCTTGCAAGGTGGTCTCACCAACAAAAGCATGATTTCTCTAGCAGCCATGGGGCCTCTCCATCTAATACTAGTAGGTCTGTGATATTCTCTTCTCCATCCCAGTCGTCTGCAAGTCCCAGCAGCAAATCTCTTGAAAGCAATCAATCTCCTACACTTGATGACCATCAGTATTGTTCTATGGAGTTCCAGCGGAGTTGTCTTGTGGATAAACACCATGGGAAGGCCAGATATTCGCCTAGCCCAAATTCTGCAGTGTTGAGCTTGCTGCCTGTGCACGGAAAGGACTTTTCAGAGAGCAGTGGCAGTTATGATGATTTTAATCTCAGTAATATATCTCTACCTTCGGACTCTATTCTTGCTGACATGGAGAGTTGCATGCCACATGAAATGGTTGATGACGAGGAGACTACAAGGAAGATAGAGGAGGCTGTTCATCACTGTGCACGCAGGCTTTTTACAGATGATGATAACATTGGGCGAAGTTTTTTCACTACCCATAACAATGATTCTGCATGCAATGATTTTAAACACAGCAGTGGCATGAGTGGTGAAATTTATGAGTCTGTTGTGCCTAGTGTTGTGATGGAAATGGAAAGAAATGGAAGTATGTCACCTGTTGGTTTCTTGAAAGATAGTGGGCAATCCCATGAATTTCCTCGAATTCCATACTCATGTGCACTACCTATCATGGATTCAGCCGAAGAGCTTGTCACCAGTAGTACCTCGACTAGAGGTGGTTCTGTTTGTGCCGCTGTAACAACAGGTGAAAATTGCAACCAAAAGCAAACTGCCAGGGGTGCCTATGAGAGAACTCCCCGGATCAGTGCAAAATTCAGTGATATGGATGTGTTGCCTCATCGCTATATTGTTTCTGAACCGAATCGAGTGAGCCGCTGTTCTAGCCTTAAGGAAGCACCTTATCCTCGACAACCGGAGGCAGCCTCTGTGGATAAGATTAATGGAGATAAGTCATCAAACAACAAAGGTAGTAGGCGCAGCCCATTGAGGAGGATGTTAGATCCATTATTAAAGCCGCGACAATCATCCACGTCTGGTCCAATTCAACCTTCATTTGTTCCAAAATGTCATCTGCCAGGCCATATCAATAAGCAATCTCTGAACTTGGGAGGATCTGCGTTGCAGAATGTTCAGCGTAGGTCAGTTGATTCAATAGTAAATTCAAATTACCAGGCAGAAGCAAATACAAACCTGCCTCCTCGCATATTATTGAACAGTGGAAGGTACATCCAGCAAGAAAGAGATTCAACAACAACAAGGCAAGCGCTTTTGCAGTTAGCATGGAAGAATGGCCTGCCTTTATTCATGCTTTCTTATGGTGATTCTGATATCTTGGCTGCCACTGTGAGGAGGGGCATCTCTGATAAAAATGATCTGGAGAGCACATACACTTTATTTGCTGTTGAAGAACCTAAGAAGAGAGGTGGAGCTTGGATCAAGGCAGGTACTAAGAACAAGAAAAACCAGCTGGTATCTAATGTTATCGGTGAAATGAGGGTTTCACGTCGAAAATCAAGATGCTACCAGGGAGAAAAAAATCATGTGCATAGGGAATTTGTGCTGGTCGGTTCTGAACAGCTACCGTCATCTGAAGAGTCCGGCGAATCACATGTTAGCAGAGAGTTCGCTCTTTTTTTTAGTGCAGTGACTCAGCAAGAAGCAGAAACTTCTCGTCAATCGTCTTCACAGACTTCCAGCCGAAGCATGTCAGCACCAGTTGACTGTTCTTGTCCCCCACTGAGAAACTTCCATCCTAATACGAGGAATGCTAGGTCAGCCGCAGCCAGTGTTCTTGCTGTACTTCCTAATGGTTTCCACGGCACATCAACTTCTGGACAACCACTACCTTTGATTGAGAGGTGGAAATCAGGAGGATCGTGTGACTGTGGTGGGTGGGATGAAGGTTGCACGCTGAGTGTCCTCAGCGATGACGCCGGAGAAAGCAAAGGCGATAAATCCATTCAGGCAAACCAGACGATGGATGATGGCAGTCGACGATTCGACATGCTCGTTCAGGTGTGTCCTTGTGCTTTTCTGTTCTTCCCTACGTCCTGAATTTGTCTCGGTTATGACAGCATAAATCAAACCGATGCTCATGTAATCTGTATTTGCAGGGTCGATCACGAGAAGACAGGCATGCCTTCAGTATGGTTTCATTTAAAGAAGGGCTATACACAGTTGAATTCAGATCATCCATTGCTTTACTTCAGGCTTTTGCCATGTGTATAGTGATGCTTCACGGCAAGCACCCTAGCAGGATGCAAGTAGGTGTGCAAGCATCGCAAGAGCATGCACCCCTCGCTGATCATAAGCTCGACAAGGTCGTGGCGGCCAGTCAAGGTAGAGCTCCGGCAAGCTATGTGCCGCACCGGCCGCCCCTATCTCCTGTAGGGCGAGCCTAGCTTTCAGTGATAAAATGTATGTTTCTCTTTGTTTCTTTTCGTTTTCTTTTTCATTTGAGTTGCATCGTGGGATCAATACCCATGGTCCATATGCGACTGACATCGAAATGTGATGAATCTTATGGAGTGGGCTTTAGGGGGTAGCTAGCTGTACATGTAAAATGACTCCGTGGTGTTGCTGCAAGGCACATCTCAGTGCTTTAGTTACCCTTTTTATATGCAAAGCAGATCCTCCCAAGGCTTCTGTGTCAGTTAAAACCCTTTCAGAAATGGCATTATGACGTTACTTTACGGTTTCTTTCATAGAGATTCGTGCTGCCTGTTACAACTTACAACATAATTAGCATTTGTGCAACTGAAGATGCACATGTTCTGCTGTCTGAACTGACTTCTGTTAATCTGAAGCTTCAGTTTTTGTTCCTCAAAACTCTTGCAACAAGTTACATGCGTTTTGGATTCCAACCGACGAATGATCCCGCGGCACAAATATCTTCAGAAGAAAGCATTGAGATTCTTTCTGATTTACAGCGAGGGGGCGTCATAAGCAAATTACAATACCACTAATTAGAACATCTAGTCCGGATTACTCGCTCGCTACTCACCACTGACCCCAATTCTAACTGAGGTAAAATCCACACCACGAAAAAAAAAATCTCAACCTGCAATATATTTACAGATCTTACCATGAGTTTTATGGTGATAGGTGTCACGTAAACACACAGGCAACTCTTACTGTAACACGGCGCTATGTCTGTACGTTTGTCGAGACCTCGCAATGAGCGAATCCGAATCGTCCGTGTTGACGGCGGCAACCTGCGACGGCCCGACGCGGACGGCCACGACGGCCGGTATCCTTATCGGCGGCGGGCGGGCGGCCTTGACGACGGCGACGTCCTGGGCCTCCTTGCTCTCCTTGAGGTCGCTGGGCGGCAGGAAGCAGTCCACGGAGAGGCCCCAGATGTTGAAGTCGACCTCCTCGATGTTCCACGCCTCCTCCATGCGCGTCCTGGTGTTGCCGCCGTCGTTGCTGCTGTCCCCGAAGCGGACGAGCGAGACGGCGGTGCGGCCGGCGTGCGCGATGTTGACGCCGTCGACGGCGCGGTAGTCCGTGAGGCGCGACTCCATGGCGGTCTCCCAGAAGACGCTGCCGTGGCCGCCGGACTTGATCTGCAGCAGGTGCGAGTCCTCCAGCTGCACCAGCAGGCCCGTCCGCTGGCTGAAGTATCCCCACACCGTGTGCCGGATGATCTCCACGCTGCCGCTGTTGCGCGCTCGCAGGCTCGACTCCTCCGCCTCCACCTTGAGCACGAAGCAGTCCACGCCGTCCACGCTCCTCTCGCCGATCCACACCGCGTCCGCGAACAGGCTCGCCGTCAGCATCGGGTCAAGTCCCTGCACGTCGCCAAACACCGCATGCATGCACGCACGCACGCACAAAGTTGCATCAGCCACTTATTAGTTATCATCCACGTGTACATTAAATTATCGATTTTCTCCATTAATCGGGTTGGTGCAGCGCGATAAGCGGGGAGATCCGGAGATCGAGTCGGGCGGAAGAACCGGCCGTGTAACAAAACGCGCGCCACCAACCGATTGATGGGATGGGTCGTGTCCCAGTTTAGGCCCATGTCCACGTGATGGGTCCGCCGTCCGCGCGCGCCGTTGCTGCACATGGCCGCACGTTGGCGTGCTAAGGACCCGGCCCCTAAATCCCTAATCACGCCTGGCTCCGTGCTTGTCTCGCTAATGACCCCTACACTCTCCAGTGACAGGGTGCCGCCACCGCTAAATGATATGGCTGATGAGTCATGAGTCCCCAGAATCTGTGTGCCGACCGGCCCCTGGACCGATCCTTCACGTACGACCTCATGATGAGACAAGCCCTATCCCCGACACCGGCCTGGACTGACCTTGACCGCAGCGAATGCCAACAGCCCAATGAGGGCTCCAAAGGCGTAATCATGTCGCCCGGCCGTGCGGGTATTCGAGAATCGATCTGTCCTGTCCTACCGACAGTATGCAGGGGAGATGTAGCTACACGGCTACACTCCCCTGCCCAAGTTGCCATGCATGTCCGGCGAACTGATGGTGCTTTTGTGCTGGTGTTTGTGCAATTGTGCCGTGTCCGGCGCGACTGGTCGGCACAGGACAGAAGAAAAAAGAGGCTTCTTGTGAAGTACGGAGCATCAGCTTTGTTCAGAAGTTCCCACTAGAAAGAACATTTCAGAGTTTGGGCGTATGTATGCATGCCAGTACCTAATTTACCTACCGCTACGGACGATGACAGCAATGGACTAGCTACGTGAGTCTGATCAATAGCAACATCGGATCGACCAAAACACTGGATCGAATTTAGTTTCTCGTAGTTTTTCTTTGGATCTTAACTGAGAGTTTGAACGTATCTCATGCTCTGTGACCATGCAGGTACAGCCAAGCCGTAACAACCTTAACACAATACGCGTTTAGTATTATAGTATATGCATGTATGAATGTAACGAAGAACGCGCGGTGTATATACCTGGAGCGACCGGCGGAGCGGACGCGGAGGGCCGCGGGAGGCGTGCGACTGATGCCACGGCGTCTGGCGCCAGGCGACCTTGCCGTCGCTGCCGGCGCTGATCTTGCAGCCGGACACCACGAGCTCCAGGGACCACAGCTCCGGCTTCTTCTGCCACAGCACGAAGCCGCCGACCTCGCCGCCGCCCTTGCGGCCTTTCTTCCCGCCGCGGTGACCGCTGCCATTGCCGCCGCCGCCGCCGCCGCCGTCCGCATCGCTGCTGTTGAGCTCGGCCGCAGTCATCTTCACCTTCCCCATCGCGTACATGCTCGTCACCTTGTTCAGCGCCCACTCCCCGCCCGACGCCGCGATGTACTGCTGTATTATGTACTTGGCCGTCGACGACTCCTGCAACCCGAATAGACAAGCCGATCAGCGCGACGGATGACGAAACGAAGAAGAAACAGATGACGGCTAAGGATCCGAGCTCCTCGATCGATCGTACAATGGGATCGGCCTTGAGCTGCTCGCAGAGGACGGAGCAGGGCGACTGTTTGGCGTGGTCGACGGGGAGCGGAATGAGCGGCGCGCCGATGACGCCGAGCATGAGCTGGAGCTCGCTACGGCTCATGGAGCACGGCTCCCCGTCGCCGGAGCGTTCGGCCGCGTTCGCCCGCACCCACGCCTTGACGTTGGTGCAGCCGAACCTGGAGCCCCGGGACCCTCCGCCACCGCCGCCGCGAGCGAACATCTCCTCCGGGATGGGCACCTCCAGCACCGTGTCCAGCGCGTCACCGCGCTCCAGGTTCGGGCACAGCTTCCTCATGGACACGCCGTTGCAAAACTTTCACGCGCAGCCCGGCGCCGAAGCCCTCCTACTCCAAGCTCCGATCGCCTTCGGGTGCTGCTGCTCTGCTGCTCGCTTCGCCGCTAGCTGCTGCTCCTTTTGTTGCGTTACGAAGCGTCGCCCCTGCCTCGGTGGGTTGGTACCGGTACTGATAAGTCGTGTTTGGGCAGGCGGGCAGCTGCCAGGTGGGCTCTAAGATTTGGCACTTCCATTGTTTTTGCCCCCCCAAATTTTGGTCGTGGCCGCATGCTCTCTGCAATCTTGCGTAAGAGAGCTTCCTTTTCTAAATTTTAGAGATTATAATTAAGAAATTAGTTACAACAGATATTTTAAAAGATTTTAAAAAATGAGGTACTCCCTAAATCTTCCTCCATCCTCTCTACTTGTAGGGAGCGACTTTCGTTTCCTTTTCGCTCTGGTTCTACTTATCGATGATACAAAAGATAAAAATAAAAGGAAAGATGAGATGGGATATTTAATAGGTAGGATCCACCTGTCAATAATATAAGAGTAAAATATAGAGAATATGATATTAAAAATCTGTTGGAGAGTAATAAGATTTAGAGATTAAATTTTGTTAGGAGGATTTTCTATATAAGATTTTAGAGAATAAAAAATAGCAACTCTCTTGAAGATTTGAAGATGGCTCTAACGATTCCTTCTTCAAAATTTCGCTGTGTTCTCACGCACCCACTTTATCAGTCCTATCAGTTAGTTAAACTTCCATATTAACCTTTGTGTTGTTTTCACTGCTAAAGATGAAACTACGGCGCGTTGTTGCACGACACGATCAGTCAATTCGACGCGAACCCGGAATTCTTGGCGAGCAGTTGATCTATTGCTTTTGTTCGATATCCCGGTCGGCCCATCTGTGGAGCGAGCTGTACGACGGTACAAGTACGTATCACACAGGATCACATACGGGCCTATAACGTAGCGGTAAGTACGACCGCGGCGACTAATCTGTTCCGAATTGAACGTCCCTTTCCATAACCGGTAGGCTTCAAAGGAGTAGGAGGAGCGAAACAGTACTATACTACTATAGTGTTGTAGGCTGTTGACACTGGCGCGCGCGCGCGCACCGTGCATCGGAGCCGGTGGGGTGGGGGGCGGGAGGCCCGCGTGTTAGGTGCCGCAATGATCGTCGCCTGATGAAGTGATGAGGCGTTTTCGCGGTGCACGGCTGCACGCTGGTGTTTCGGATGGGCATCGGCCGGCGAGTGACACTTCACCCCCCCTCCCCCTCCCGGTGGTTGGGCCAGCCGCCCGGCCGGGCGCGCGCGCGCGATGGCGCCAGTCGCGGCGTACGGCGCGGGAGAGGACAGCTCCCGGCGGACGCGCGGCACGGCGTCGTCCGCCTGCCCGCGCTCGCACCCACCTGTGCGCGCGTCGCGCGGGTTATTGTATTCGCGTTCGTGGGGGTGGAGATCCTATCTGTTTAATTCCTCCGACGTGTCAACCAGACTGCTACCGCTGCCGTGCCGCTGGCGAGCGGCCATGGACGCCACCACTGTGTAATCTAATCCGCCTCATCATTCTGGTTGCCCGGCTCCCGCTCGACATGGGAGATCCACGGATCAATCAGGCCGGCGTTACTCATCATTTACAGCGCAACGTGATTTGATTTGATCCATCCTTCTGTAGTATATGTGACATATGTCTGCATATACTCTAACCAAATTGCGTGGATCGCATAGTCGCATACATTATTACGGGATGTCATTGATTGGCACGATCTAGATACCCGTAAATACCGGATAAGTGCCGAACCATGCTGCTCAATGCTCCCCGTGGTTTACGGTTTACCGGAGAGTGATCGCCGGCGGCCGGCGGCCGGCCGCTTTCACGACTGGTGAGCTCGGGCAGCTAGCTGGTGGAAGAAGCAGTTGCCACAGAGACGAGAATATTATTGTTTGCTCGACGTGGTGTCCCCAACAACCTGACACCGCGATCGGAATCCGGTGAGCAGGGCGCGTCTTTCATGGCTTCGTGCTGCTATAACTGAAGTCTGAAGTGCGCATCAAAAGCACTGTTTGCTGATTTCGCGCCAAGGCCCGACACCACTGGACTTGTCACTTTGTCAGATGCTGACGCTCTCACCGTTTCACGTACATACAGGACGGTGACCCCCCACGTTGTTACCGCTCGTCGTGCACTCATGCCTAGTGCTGGTGGTTCCGGTGGTCACATCTCCGGGGAAAATTTTAGCCTCTTTTGTACGTTACCGACAATTCATACCTTAGAACAAATATTTAATTTGTCAATGACCATAATAACTGAAAATTAGTGTTGTGCTTCAGCTAAGACTTCCAGCTTCTTTCTTATTGTGGAAAAAGTCGAAAGCCATCTGTCTATATGACAGGAGAAAGTGGACTTGGCTAGCTACTGAGTAACGAAAGTCATAATTTAGACTGTCTATAAATGATATCTTACTCTTTTTTTAAATATTACTTATACACACTATTTCTTTCCTTTTCTTCAAAATAAATTTGTATTCAATCACTTATATCTTATCTCTTTTTTCTCATTGTAATTAATGCTAAAAAATCATCTTAGCAGGGTAGGATTGTCCCGAATGACCCAAAGTATTGGAATCTGTAAGAGACTAAAAGGTCAAAGAGAGAAGAAAAAGAAATGGCAAGAAAAAGGAATGGCGAGAGAAGAAAAAGGAACGGCAAGGTATATTTCCAGGAACTAATTAACACTCCTGTGCTTCCACATAATCTGCAAATAACAGGGTGCAAACAATCACCAATTCGTCCTTTTTCATTTTCGTCAAAGAAGAAAGAGCATCTATGCTAGATCAGGGTCCGCGACGGCGATTCCAATTCAGCATGTTACTCCCTAGCTAGCGAGTATTTCTAAGGGCTCCTAGGTCTTCGTACATGAAGTTTCTTAAAAAAAATCCCTATATTTCTTTGCTCGCTAGAGCATCTTTAAATTGACTCTACAAAGATATATATATTTATATAGGAGACTTTAAAAAAATTCTAACTTTCTTTGCTCTCCAACTAACTTTCTAAAGCTCAGAGGTGATTTTTAAAGAATCCATAAATTAGGAAGTCTATCGGAGCTCTATTTTTAGTGAATAGCTAAATTTTATATATAGAGATAGTGAGATAGATAATCCCACGAAGATCCCTCTAACCCATTTCCCAAATCTCACTCTATATTGCACTCTAATTTTTTTTTTTTTGAAACTCTCTAAATCTAGAGAAGACGAGGATTATTTTAGGGAGCTCCTAATTTTAGGGTTTGTTTGGTTCATGATATATCTAGATAAGAGATTATCAAGCAAACAAATATTCTATGAATACGTTGAACGAGAACATGCAGCAAAATTGGTCATAAGACCATCCACCCTTTATTAATAGTGACTGATTAATAATAAGTAGTCTATTTTATTACTAATCAATGATTACAATGTCAAAATTAGTGTTGATTAGGAATAATTAGTATTTAATGTAATAAGGTCAATAATAATATTATCAACATAATATTCTCATCCCCACTATCCACTATCCTTATCCATTGAATCAAACCAAAAATAGGCTCATTTTATCCACCGATATGATCAAGCATCTAATATAGATTATCTGATCTCTAAATATATAGATCACCCATCCAATCTAACCTTATTCTCGAATAAAATCCGATCTCTAAATCACATCCTATCTAATCTCGTTCTTGGAGGAATATAAAGTCCTCTGTTTTTAAATAAATTGCTAAATTAAAACTATAGCGAGCGGGATCCAGATTTCTCTGCAAGCTTTCATTGCACCTGCGATTAGGCAGGCGCGCGGCCGATCTGAGCTCTACTGCTCTAGTATGGAACGTTGCATTGCAGTCGTGCATCTGATTGGAGCCCGTTCACATCAGCTGCCGAATTAAGAGACGCCGGCATAGAGGAGGAGCTCAGGAGCACCGTTTTCTCCCCGCTGCTCGCGCTCCGGCTGCGTGCGCGCACGTTCAATTCAACCAATTGCGAGACCCGGCCTCTCGTGTTCCGACGACCCGGTTGGTGCGCATGCATGCAAAGGCGGCCGCCACGAACGCCAGAGCCCAGCAATAGAAAACGAGGCGTGCCCGCCCAGCCCTTTTGAGTTGTAAAGCGACGCCGTCTCCGTCACCCAGTGTCCCAGGGTGTGTGCTGCTGAGGCTGCTGAGTGCATGCGAGCTTGGAAGATGGCATTGGCTTGTCACGGCCACGACCTGCATGACTGAGTGAGGACGTGAGCTGGGCACTCAGCAAGTAGCGGCCCTGCCCAGCTAATGGATGCGAGTGACTGAGTGAGAGAGATCAAGCGCAGCAGCAACACTTGAAAGTTAAAAACGGTGTGTGCGCTAGAATCTTCCTGTCGTCGAAAGATAATTAATTACTACTAATTAGCTACGTGAATTTGTGAACGAGACGACGAAGAGAACGGATGATTCAGATCGTTACGGTCAACTTTTATATTCAGCTGCACGATCTGCGGCGAAAATTTTGGCGCGAAAGCGACGCGCGGCCGCTGAAACGAAATGAGAACGTGGCGATATCGCCATCTCGCTGCTCTGGGCTGTCCTTGGCTTGCTAGCTAGCTATTGGGTGGGGGTCGATGCCTCAGACTGGACCAGAATTATTGCAGCGGACGATCTCATCGTCTATAGAGAAAGGCCAGCAGCTAGTACAGGCAGGTAGTGCGATGCTTTTCAGAAAGATCTCTACGTTAGGTTAATCTGCCGTGTGGAAGTACGGTTTCAGCGAAAGTAAGCGTTCATTTCGTGTCGGGAAAAGGTTACCGTGTTCTTCATGCTGGGTCTCTGCAAACGTGCAAAGATGCAATTCAGTTTTGGTGCGTAGGGTCAAGCTGCCGCCTGGTCGACAGCGCAAGCATGGCGAATATGGCGTTGCTATGAACTGGTTCGGGTTTAGAGATCAGGCTTGGAGTGGCAGCTTGTAGGTTATGGCAAATCTAGGCGTTGGTATGCATGTGGTTTGGCAGAATCTGCCAGCATGGTCTCTCAACTGCGAAAATGCTCGGACTTTTGGGATTAAGAGATGCAGATGGTGGAGGTAGTTGGGTTCGTAGAGTGTGGCCGAATCAGACACGCCTTTGAATCGATCACTGTCTATAGGTTAGTGGGAGGTCAGATATATAAAAAGGCTATTTACGGTATAACATTTATCTCTTAGAAGTAATACTTTAAATTAATTCAGACCATTGATTTTAGTTAAAATTAAAAATAAATTTAAATTAAAAATACTTGGTAACCGGCAGATAATTAGAAAGTCAGCACAAAAAATTAGAAAGTCAGTGCAGAAAATTAAAAAGTTAGCGTAGAAAATTAGAAAATCCGCGTAGAAAAATCAAGGATGACCTATTACCTCCTAGATTACTATCTTTAATCCTAACCATTAGATCAAAACAAATGAATATAATTCATAATATTTCTGGTGTACCATAAAATTTACCATAAAAAACATAAACAACTTGAAGAACAGTTAGAAGTCTACTGTTAGGTTCCATTTCTTCCATGAGCAGAACAGCACACAAAGAAGGGTAGGCTTGCTGATTGACTAATCCTGACATCGATGCTTTCTCCCTCTACTGATTGACTGAAAATGCATTTGGTTTCTTACTGACCTGTCTCGGTTTGGCAATTGGCATTGACCTACATGGCATGAAATTTCCTGAGACGATGCACAACGTGACATAATCAAGACGGCGGTTTCTAAATCGATCGTCGGGTGAATCAGAAACCTTCTGAACAAAGCCTGGCAACGACGCCTTGAAGACTCAGTTGCCCGTGAAGAGAACGGAGAAACACAAGAGTTCTCGACAAGTGTATTTTGTCTCTACTTCTGATGGTTTTACAATACAACTCTGTTCTGTCTCAGCCCTCAGGTGAGGTAGCTATGCGCCTGTGCTCCCCTGCCCAATCGGTAGCTGACAAAAAATTCGCCTGAGTCTTGGAGCAGGATAGAACAAGCTAGCTTGCTGGAGATGTCAATGTAAAGCGAAGCACGTCGACGTGCGCGCCTGATGCATGTCACGTTTGTTGTAAGCATTTACTTTATATTGGGAGATTTGCACATGCCATAAAGTTAAGCGACGTTTGCTCTCCTATCATATTTTATATGTATAACATGTGGCTAGGGCTATAGCAAAATAGCAAGCGTCACTTAATTTTAAGGCATAAGAGTAAATATTTCTTTGAATGGTAGAAAGAGTAGGGTTTTGCTAAACTCAAAGCCTAAAAACTGCACGAAGATTGGAATTTATTAGACAGTTATATTCTTTGACGAAGAAACGCATCGGTTGGTGTCGGTAATGAGGAACAGGCGAAGAGGGATGAACATGGAGAAGGAGAAGATTCAATTAAAGTACTTTAATTAGTTAATGCTTTGATATATTTTTTAAGAAAAAAATTACTGTACACGAGATTGAGATCGGAGCAAGAAATGCAGCATTACTTTTTTGTTGATTTAGTGTAGCATGATTTATATAAAAAAGAGACACATACTACAATACAGTAATACAATTATCAACGGTATGATACCTTGGAGTTTCATCTGTGATACCTCTATATATCATGATACCTACAAAAAAGTTTGAGGTGTTGTCGGCGTTTTAGAAAAGGTATTGTCAGTGTTTCACTAAAGTATCATATAGAATGTATCATTTATGATATGCCACGGATGATACTTCACATGTTTCATAGGATGCCTCGATGATGTCTTAAAATATTGTGTCATAGTACTTCGTGGTATCATAGATGTGATATCATGGTACTCGGGAAGTCTTATCCTTGATACCTCCAAGTAATAGGGATGATAACTCTATGGGTACTCCAAGGTATCATACGTTGGTAACGGTATACCGTGTTGTACTTTCTCCCGTTTCAAATTATATTATTTTTAGATTTTAATATGTTTATTAAGATACAAGAAAAAAATCTAAACTATCTCTTAACTAGTACTCTAAACAATTAGTACTATATGTAACTAGTATTCTAGATAGTGAATAGAAAGATTTAGAGGAAAAAACTATATAAGTTGTAATATTTATGATAAAATTTAAATGATAGAAATGATTGTATTTTAAAACTGGGGAGTAGTATTTAAAAAGAAACTCGAAGCAATATGTCAGAAGATGCATCTTCAACTAGTCCGCGGCCCACAGAGCGTAAGCATCACAAGCAATGGTACCTTGGGTAGGGCTGCATGGCCAGGAAGGATGCTAATGGAGTTGGTGTGTAGTTTTGGGCCATTGTTGGTATTTGTCTGTCTAGGCCCATATGGGTTGTTGAACGGTGTTATGTTTGATGAGGATTATTTTTAAATATTGTTTTTTAATTGAACGAAGATATGTAATTGCCAAAAAAAAATAAATAAGTATATTTCTATCACCATTTAAAATAGCTAAAATGGGACCGGTTTAGCCACCGCCCATTTTGATACCCATAATATATTAATATTATAGATGGCCAAAAGGCATTACACGTTACTCCGTTAGGTTAGCTTAAAGCCACAATTTTGGCCTGATTCAAGCACGGTATAGCCCGGTATAGCCCGTACTCTTATATCATAATTGGCCCCCTAACTCAGTCTATAGCAGGGCACGACTTACTTACAACTATGACCTGTTAGGATTACTACCCTGCACATCACAAGATAGCATAAGCTCAACAATATAGGCACTACATGTGTATAATGTCTGAGGCGGTACAAGCATCACAATCTCACTGGGCTCACCGAGCCGTGTCGGAGGTTAAATCTACTCCTTGTCGTGTCTAGGCCACCGAGTAAGTTCAATTCGTAGGTTGCCACAATAAACACGACTTTATGAACTAAGCAGGACCAAGCTAAGCCGTGATGTGCCACTCGTTTTGTAATCTATAATTAATACGCAGTGGTGATAGGCAGACAATGCAAGGGCAAAGTCTGCCTTGCCGCATTTGAAATGGTGACAAAAGTTTATGTAATTTTTTTTAACGAAGGCTAGATCTGCAATTTTGATTAAAAACAGTATGTATTTAAAAATGTTTGATGATACGCTACATATTAAAACAACAAACGTCATCATGGAATAGAACTGCTCGATTAAATTTCGATTTGTTCACACATTGACAATGAATAATTTTTCTAAAAAAAAATAAAAAAATCTTTTACAAACAGCATCATGGAACACAATATGTTCCGGTGAAATTCCTGCATTTCTCTCGGGCCTAAATATGTGCTGCAACTCTCGCCCTGTTTCATCGCTACGTGAATTTTTAATCTGCCTAATCACTTCAAAAACACAAGCATATATTGGCACTGAGCAAGGCGATGCTGCTTGTATGACAACGGTATATGACTCGGGAAGAAGGACAAGTCAAGGAGGTGCAAATTAATTACAATAATTCTTCATTTAGTGCTTACTAAAATTTTAAATAAACAGATAGTATTTAAATACTAAATGAAAAATGCTTCATCACATTGTCATAAATATTTCAAATAAATACAATATTCGACGATGCTATTTATAACACAAAGAAATAACTATATGCAACACTATTTTGTTATGTTTCAGTAGTTAAAACTCAATTTATGTTTTATATATAGGAGTAAAATATTTTAATTTAGATTAAACTGTGTTTCACTTTATTTACTGAAATATTTTTTATCAACTGATAAAATATTATGTACAGAATATTAAAATATCATAAGATTTTTACTAAATCTTTAGAACTGTACGCTAGTTCATCGAAGCAACGCCATCCTCACAATTCTCCCCCAATCCACTCACTCACATCCCGCCCTCTCTCAGGCCACACAAATCGCGACCAAAACCAATGGAACAAAAGAAGAAGCCATCGGCAC
>KE372990.1:511738-531488 GCA_000418225.1 Zizania latifolia | reverse complement strand
GCACAGAGGCCTGGCCAAGGCGCGCGGGAGGAGGAGGGGAGCGGCGCTGGGGAAGCCAGGCAGGAGCAGCGCACGCAGGATGGAGGGAGGAAAGAGAAGAAGAAAAAAGGGAAAAGAAGGAAAGAGAAAGAAAAAGGAAAGAGAGGAAAAGAGGGGTTTTCCGCAAAATTTTCCTCGACGTCGATTTTTAAACTTTCGGATGATTTTTTAAGAAATTAACAAGAATTCAAATGGACACCAAAGAATATTACGGAATATTCTAGGGTTTAGAAAAATTAATAATGTTGCATTCGAGTCGAAATTAAGAAATTCTGATTTTGAATACAAAACCACTAATTTTCAAGGGAACGGAAAACCTGTCAAAATAAGTTTGAAAGATTTTAGAATTCAAGGATTTCTAATAAATTTCAAATTCAACTAGTAAATTCGAATCTCACAATTGAGAAGGGAATTCAATGGAATGGGATTTTCAATGAAGAATGGTATTCAAAGGCTTCTTTAAATACAAGATAAAGGAACATGATATGATCAAACATCGAATCGATAAAGAAGGATTTTTAATTAAAATTGTTACTCCTGTTTTCTTTGTAATTGAGAGATTGAATCCATTGCTCCAAAAATTAACGAAAACTTTTGGGAAGCAAATTTTAAAGCAAGGAAAACTTATGAAAAACTTTCCCGATCGAAAAAAATTTAAGC
Source organism: Zizania latifolia (assembly GCA_000418225.1). Taxonomy (NCBI): domain Eukaryota; kingdom Viridiplantae; phylum Streptophyta; class Magnoliopsida; order Poales; family Poaceae; genus Zizania; species Zizania latifolia. The sequence goes on along the minus strand of KE372990.1, from coordinate 530,789 downwards.
CCGTATTTTAATTACTTTGCTATTAATAAATTTTAGAAATTGATTTATTATTTAATTTTTAAATTACCAAAAAATTAGTCTATGACATAATCCATCCCACCTCATCCCCTATTTGGTTCATGTGCAAAGGAACGGAGACATCTCACTTAGAGGAATATTTCTCTAAGATTTGGGATAGCTCCATATAAAAAAAACTAGAACACAACTATTGGCATAATTAATAATTATGCGACAGGTTCAACTAGCCTCGAAGAGTTTGAGTTAACGAAGTGGTTTGAGTTCTGGTTCAGACCTCTGAATTGGATAATAGGTTTACGTCCAGTGACCTGTTTTAGTTATGAATATCAAGTATTCGGTGTCTCTCACCCTTACAAAGAAAAAGGTATTTATAGGCTAAGCATAAAAAGGATAATACATAATTATCCTCTACTTATAACCAACATATAACAATACCATTCACTAAATTATATAGGGGTAGTATAGTAACATACCATGTGAACACTAAAAAGTATTAGTCTTGTTGGAGGGATCCGGAGCCCCTAGTTTCAGCCTTCCCTCTAAAGTGGTTTTGGGGCCTTCGAGTCTGTTGGGCGAAGTATACCTCGAAGTAGCTTGAGGTCGAAGGTAACTTCGAAGGAGTCGACTAGGACGAAGTCCAAGATCCTTCAGAGGAGGCTTCGGTCGAAGGGTGTTTGATCTAAATGCATATTCCTGGATAATCCTTAAGTACAACGGGAGTAATTTTCTCTAATAACAACCGTCCTATTTTCTCACATGGCTGCACGGCGAGGCTACGCGGCATGTCTACACGGCACGACACGGTGGTGTAGCACAATGGCACGAGGAGCGGCGACGCGAGAGAGCGGTGGCATGGGGAGCGACAGTACGAGAGAGCAGCGGGGCGAGGAGGCGACACGAGAGAGTGGTGGGGTGAGGAGGCGACGACATAGGAGAGCGGCAAGGAGCAGCAGGGAGCGACGGACGGTGGCACGACGTTGCAACATATGCAAGTAGGAGAAGATGAACAAATTCTAGGATGAAAAGAAAAATAATTCCATCTTCAAACCAAGCAAAAAATAGGATATGTTATCATCGAAAAAAAGGAATAGTAAAAAAATATATGATAGAAATATTTTATTCCACCGCACTCTCAAACCAAACACACACCGACCAAACACACACCGGGTGGGTTGGTTTATGGATGGATTATCACTGATACACTTCGCAAGCTGAAAAGCTGTACTATTTCTTCCAAATCTTTTTTCTTAGACAATTTTTGAAAAAAATAAAATTAATTTTCAACTTTTTATCAGTATTCAGTTCATTCGTTTGTATCCTCAAATAATTATCTCACGCCTCAAGACTATGTTTTTAGTAATAAGCCGCACAGTTATTTATGAAATACACTATTTTTAAGTATAAGCTCATGTATTGTAGTACTATTTGTACCGAGATGCATAATGCGTGAGAAATTCAGCTGGTCACACTACGAAATAGATATATGAGTATATCTAGCAGCAGCTCATGGGGAATATGCAACTTTGGTCTCTCTAGTGCCTACCATCTCCAATCTTCAATATTGACAGTTAAAATACAAGTACAGTGATATCCTGGTAAGTTTCTTATTAGCTTGCCATATAATAATTTGTACGTAGCATAGATACATACACAAAAATGTCCCCTCCCCATTGAGCAAGCCGATTGGAGCCGAACACCGCAGGAATGAATTTACACAATCTGCAAAGAATAAATGGAATGTGCCTCCACAGGGAAACCAGCGGCAGTGTGGCGTTTGCAGTGGCAGCAGCAAGTCGTAGCCTATTCTGAATCGTAGAAATCACTGGGGCATGGTGTAATTACATCCGACTCTAACATCTGTACCACCCTGTGCATTGTCGGCCGCTCCTCTGGCAAAGAGCTTACACACTGTTTGGCGAGAGAGAGTAGAGCATCCAAAGTCTCAATCTGCACGCCTTCACAATTTGGATCCACAATTTCCCTCTCCCGGTTCTCACCAGCCAGGAAATTCAACTGCCACACAAGTTGATCCTTTCAGGATTATGCTAAAACCCATTGAAGGCAATTATTTAAACCATATCAGAATTGTGCATATGAAATCGAAGGGCGTAAAAGGTCATACCCATCCAACAATGTTCAATCCCTTCTCAATGAATGATGCATCGGTAGGTCTCTTTCCGCTTAGTATTTCAAGTACCAAAACTCCAAAACTGTAGACGTCAGTCTTCTCTGTAGCTCTGCCACTTTGCATATACTCTGGATTTTGGATTTTCAAGATATTAGCTTAGAGCATTTGAAATGATACGTTAAAAACTAAAATCCAAAGGGGTAATCAGGCAGCAAACATAGGTTGTGTACTGTTATTTTCCCCCCGCATTGGATGAAATAAAACAGCTTTCACATACCTGGAGCAAGATACCCAAATGTTCCTGCAACTATTGTGGTAATATGAGATTCTTCATCCTCTAGTAGCTTTGCGAGTCCAAAGTCCGATACGCGCGCCTCAAAGTTACCATCTAGTAAGATATTGCTTGATTTAATATCGCGATGTATTATGCGAGGTGAACAATCATGATGCAAATAAGCCAGGCCTTTTGCAGCTCCAAGAACTATGTTAATACGTGCGTCCCAATCCAATTGTTCAGATTTTTCTGTCAAGATTGATGGACAGATGAGATGTTAGGACTGGACATTAAGAAATAAAATACTTTTGTATGGTAATGGAAGATCTGACTATAAGTTATTACAAAATTGAAAATACGCATACAAAATATCATGGTAATGATTTTCATTGTTATTTCTCAATTGTTTAGATCCAGAATGTAACTACAGAATGAACAGAGGTATGTGTAAAACAAATTGGGATCACCATGATTAGATGGCACCTTATCTTCTGAGTCTCATGTAATATCAAATTTTCTACTCCAAAATTTCTACTCCAAAATAGCTGAAGACCAGTGCCCATGCGCTACCAGGTATTGTTCCATTTGTTTTCTTACAAGAGGTATAAAAAATGTCCATTGTGGTACCCATAGTTGCTTAAGCCTGACAGAAGTGTGAGCATGACACACAATAGCCAAATGGATCAGTTAACAACTTAACCTGAGTTCTTTTGTTGCCCCAAAACGTACAATTGTTCTTGTTTTAAGGCAAGGAAGTTTTTCACATACTGAAGGCTTGATCTCCCACTTGGCCATTGAATGCCATTTCTAGCCGAGATTAAGCATGTATTGCATCTCAAGATATTATTCTATCTCTTCCTAATAGGTACTATGAATCTAACTAGTTTGGACAAATTTAACATGACTCAATATGATCCCTAAGCATAAAATGGTATTAATATTTGATACATTTTTTTCGAGAAGATGGATATTTTAGTATTCTACTAACAAAAATTAAAACGATGCTTTAGCACATCCCTTACATCACACCTGGTCGTTTTCCTATCGTTTTCTGAAGTATGAACCTGTGACTGGTTTTGTCATGGGTTGGCCCAAGAACATTGAGATAGAAGATTAGACTTCTTCTTTCTTCATTGATTGATTAATTGCTGTTTAATACTGCTCTATTTATAGAGCCTACAAGACTTTATCTCTTTTACTAACTCTAATCTAATCTGCTATTTTAAAAAAATAACTAACCGAATCTCTAATCCCACGTTGCTACAGTACCGCAGGTGCTGTTCACGCTACAGTACCCGCGTGGGGATTGGGCTGGGCCTGGCAACCCTAGCCCACAGCCCATGACAGGTTTCAACAGACTTAAACCAGGGGTATCCCGATCAGCTAAAAAAAAGTCTACTCCTATGATGATAGGATTCTCTTGGTCTTAAGATCGGATCCCCACAGTTACAGCACTGTTACTTTTATGCTTTCCATTATTGATGCACCACGCAAGTCTTGAAACCAGGGACTTCTGGGTTCTCATGTAATATTGAGTTTCATCTGTCAACAAGCTCACCTCAAAGCCTAAGAATGTTTGGCTATGAACACAAACATACTAACCCCTTACTAAGGAAACCATACTAAAATTATTAATAATTGGAAGAGTGAAATACAAATAAAAGAAAGAGGTAATTTGATAAATGAACATGGCACTCACCATGTATCACTTCATCCAGGCTTCCACCTGGAAGATAGTCATATATCAATAGCTTTGATGAAGGAGAATTACAGTAGCCACGGAGATTGACCAAATAGCGGTGCTTAACACTTCCCAGTATCTCAAGTTCTCTATCAAAATACCGATCAAGCCCTTCATTTATTTTCACTATCCTTTTCAACGCGAAGACATTGCCGTCATCCATTGCGAGTTTATAAACAGTCCCGAAGCCCCCTGCTCCAATGATATTTTCCTCATCCATAGTCTCTAGTTTCTTGAGGATTTCTTTTGTGGAGTAAGGGAGGTCCCCATGAAACATCACAATGGAAGAGCCTGGAAGCAAACAAGCAAGATTACAAGAATCTTCCTCACAAAATGAAAATGACTTGCATAACGTATTCAATGACAGTTACCTCCACATAGCTCCACCCTGAAACCATGAATATCTTTCTTTCCAAAATTTTTGTATAGAAAGCAACCCCAGAAACACATCAAAGCCACCAATAGAAGAGCTCCTACTGTTGCTACTGCACTTATAACAAGTCTAGTAGAATTCTTCCCGTTCTTTTTATTCATGTCTGCCATAAGATAGTACAGAAATACAGATCATACTCTCATAGCATAATCACTCATTACAGTAGGCAAAAAGAAAGAGACCAATTACACTTTACAGAACCCAAAACTACCAAAAGTATATTTCCTAGTCAAACATCTAGGTTATTATTTGATATCGATTGACAAATATAAAATACACACATTGAGGCCTTGGAACCTTTGTAACAAATTTAAAAAATGTTTGGAGTATGGGAAGAAATAAAGGTATGTAGACAGTCTTAAAATATCCAGTACCTTGGGAAGGTGGCACAAGGCCATTTGATGGTGACTGAAGTGCATCTTTGCACACCGAGTTAATCTGCTTCCCACATAAACCTCGGTTCCCAATGAAGCTGCATTATAACGTATACATTCATATGATATATTAGAGTGAAGTAATATAGCATCTCATGGTGAGGTAAACAAGAGCACCCTATTACACGACATCTCCCTCTTTACTTTCTCAAATATACATATTGAATAGCTAGGCATGAATGACACAGAAGAATAACTCACGAAGTTTCATTAAAATTGACAAGTGGACCATCAGATGGTATTACTCCTGTCAGGAAGTTCATGGACACATTGCTGCACAGGTAAAATACTAAAATTTATTATTTGTTTTCTAGCACGTGACTTGCTTGATAATTTGATGGATTTATCAAGATAAAGAAAGTAAGAAACACTTACAAAGATGTAAGCTTGGTCAGCTTATTAAGAGAGGGTGGAATCAAGCCGCTCAATGTATTACTGGATAAGTCCCTGAAGAGGAAACATATTCCAGAAATTGGCAAATTGATTCATTTATAATCCAATGCAGTTAATTTTTATATCAGGCCTTTTGTGTTGAATAAAGTGAAATGGTAAATGTCTGATGTAACTTGAATTGATTAAACAGGAGGGATCGACATGACGTGGAATCAAAAGTCAGAAAAATGACATTGGCTAATTGAAACAAGAAGTTACAAATAAAGCAGTAAAAACGCAACCAGAAGGTCAAAACTTACATTGTATCAAGTTCCACAAGATCACCAAACTCGGAAGGGATATGTCCACTTAAATAGTTTCCTTGTAGATACCTGCAGGTCATCTCACATGTCACACAAGAATAGAGGCCATCACTAGTCACAACACACTAGAAGTCTTCAACACACATAAATGATGCATCAATTAAAACTGCAAACAGTAACAGCATCAATGCTATGAATACTTTTCTACACCATCTACATTGCATACCCTGGGAAAAAGGCATTCTAAGTAATAATTAGAAACTTACATTTGCTGTAACTTGGTACAGTTTCCCAATTCAGGAGGGAGTGAGCCATACAAACTGTTCCCTTGTAGTGATCTAATAACATAAAATCTCATTTAGACAAAAGATCAAGTGGTTTCAGGTACTGAAAGTAAAAGGTTAAGCAAAGCATGTTTTCAGCACACACTTACAAAGTTTGCAACTGATTTAGCCTTCCAATTTCAGGTGGTATAGGCCCAACTAACTTGTGATTCGCAATAATTCTAAATGAAAGACATGGCTAGTCAGATACTTATGACAATACAATTGATGATATGAATATACAATTCCCTTCTATTAGAATATGCCATCTTAAAAATAAATACCATATTATTAAAGCAAAACTGTAAGTAACCAGGTTAATATGTTAAGCAGCTCACAATAAACCATTTTATATAAGTGTTTCTTTTGGTCTTACAGATAAACCACTCTCTTGGTGTGACTATCGCATCTAACACCCTTCCAATTGCATGGATCCATATCTTGTTCACGCCAGTTTAGAAATATCCCATCAGAAGTTGTAATTGCCTTCTTGAAGGCAAGAAGTGCTTCACCTGCCGGAAATCATCAAGATAAGGATAGTGGATGAGCACAAATCCTCAAATGGTCCACATGAATACCAACCATAAGTCCATAATCATCACATACCATCTGAACTTAGTGTTCTCACTTCACAAGCACCAAGGTGCAGAATTATCAAAATTAACAGGAAACTGGGCTGTTTTCTCAGAAAAGAGCCCATTGTTCACCAGTTGGTGAAGCATATAAAGATCACCGCAGCTTATCACAGCGGTCATAGGTGAGGAATATTATGTGCATCCTTTTTTATGGGAGATGAACTCAACATGTAGATGTGCCCCAGTGAGGGCGATAAATCTCCAGCACTGGAAATGAAAATAGGAACAAATCAACGATCATACATCAAATGATCAAATAAACAGAGCCACAATCAGAAATGCAGATCAAATGCAGTACATTGTGACACACTCATAGATGGAGGCCTGGAGCTTAAGCCAAAAAGGACAGACATAAGATACAAACTAAGATGATTTATTAAGAATTTTTCTGTTTGGCCTCTAGCACTCCACATAATTGTTTCAGGCTATTTGAACTACCAAGAGACCCTTGATTGAAATTTTCCTCAAAATTCAAACAAAACAATCTTGATGGATATCCTTAGATGGGAGATGGGTTTTGAATCTGTTTGGTTTGTGGGCGCCGGTGGATGAGATGACTAGTAAAGAGAATATTATATAAAGATGCTCAATGAAGCCATCCAGTAAAATTGATTAGATGAGGTCATACACCTTCGCTAATCTTAATAATTAGTGACTGATGAGTGATAACTAGTCTATTTTGTTGGTAATTAGTGATTGTCAGGTAAGATTAGTGTTGATTAGGGACAATTAGTATTGATTACCTTGTCCATCCAACCAAACAAAAAAATGTGTTCATCCTATCCACCCAACCAAACATCTAACATGGATTGTCACATAACTAAATCCATGATCATCCCATCCCATCCAACCTCGCCCTCGAACCAAACGAATCCTAGATCTGCAGCCACCGAGCCCCAGCTCTCAAAAACCTACTACAGCCCTCAGTTACTTCCAAAAAGGAAAAAGGAAAAAGGACCAACACTGTTAGCTGAAGAAACAACAAAGCAGTTACTAATTCCAGCTCGCAACTACCAAAACGCAAGCATGCATCCAGTCATCCAGAGTTAAAGCCGCTGCAACTGCCTCCGCCGCTAAGCTGCCAAAGTAGGGTACAGCCGCAACCCACAAGCCGCCACGCTACCGACACGAACCGAGCACACCCATTTGGGGGCCACCGGGCATCACCAGCGACGCACAGGCCGACGCGACGAACTGGCTCACCGCGGCCCGCACGAATCAGCGGAAACGGTGGCAGATCCGGCCAGACACGAGGCTAGGGAGGTTACCTGCGCTGCTCTCGCGGGATAGCGGCACGGCGATCTGCGCCAGCGCGGCGACGGGCGAGAGCAGGATGACGACGACGTCAGCGACCGCGACGAAGCGGCAGCGGAGCGGAGCAGAGTGGAGTGGTGAGGGGAGAGAGAGAGAGGATACGAAGGGGGAGAGAAGCGGGGAGAGATTAGGCGGCCAGCGCTGTGCTGCGGCGTGGTGGTGGGCGAGGGAGGCTGCGAGCCGGAGAGAGGCGGGGAGGGGGAGGGAGTGAAGCGAGAGTGCGGTTTTGTCCGCGTGCGGTGTGGACAAGGAACGGGACACGGGACGAACAGCTAATCACCCGCCTCTCGCACCGCATGCCGCTTTTACGTTTCTTTGTTTTTCTCCTCCTCTTCCTTTTTCCAATAATGTTTTTAGTGCGATCTAAAATTTTTTAAAAAATAAATAATATTTTAACACTTTCTAAAAATATCACCATATTATAAAAAAATATTTTAAACAGATGTAACATTCAGCAATATTGTTTGTAATAAAAAAACAATTATATATAACATTTTATTGTTATGTTTCAATAGTTACACGGAAGTAAAATATTTCTGTTTAGATTTGACTATGTTAACATATTTAATTTTACTAAAATATTCATTATACACTTATTTACAATGATTGGTAACATAAGTTACTTTTATCTTTTTTTCTCTAGCCTCTTTCTGGAGAGATTTGATCATATATCTCATCTTTAGATAAAAATTGAGGATTTATCCTTCATATCTAACTGAAATATGAAGTTCTTTCAAGTCAATGATATGTGAAGTAGAAAGATAATTCTTAATTCCTATCTAAATAAAAAATATATGATTGTTTTTTCTTTCTTCTTTCTCGTGCATAATACGGAGTATTTAATACGTTGATTTAGCGTCATTAGGCGCGCTCGTGGCAGTATTTGTGTGGTATGCTGAGTGAAAATGATGTGCCAATTGGGACGGGGAAGCGGTAGATTCCCTCGAGGCATCATTCATGTACTCTTTGAGAAGAACTAAATTCTGAACAATTAAATAAGAAGTACGGTGATTTACTTACGTTCTAATTCGGTTTAAAACACAGGACATATGGTATGACAGATTATCGACGAAGCTGAGTTTATAATAATTACTTAATATTGCAAATGAATTAATTAAGTTAAGCATTAAAAAGTTGATTAAGAAACACTGATGAATATTTTTTTAAAGTATTATTTAACTGTTTAAAAAACGGTCTTGTCATACTATAAAATCCATCTCCTTGTTTGAATGGATACTTCAGTAGGCCAAGGTAAAAAAAGTTCTGGGCTTTGGCTTTATAAAACCGGCCGTCAATAGTTGCACACTGGTTTTTGCACCGGTTATAAGTCCAGTTTGTATTGTTACAGGTTGATTTAGTAAAAAGTAAATTAATACTCCGAGGTTAACAGTAAAGACTAAAATGTAGTAATCAGATCAGCTATTTTACCAACCTGCAATTGGACATCCCACTGAATAAAAAATCGGGCACCTCGCCTCTGGTCTGTCACTTGAGTGCGCATCTCTCTTCGTCTCCTCTCTCCCCTCCTCTATTCCTTTCTGTTTTCTCTCATAGCTTATGGCTTTACCTATTAGCCACTCCAATAAGCTCCCTTTGAGATGGCCAGATACGATATCCTCCTCTCTCTAAGGTTCCTCTCCCATTTTGCCCACTTCACACAAGTTCAGTTTTATTCTGAATCAAATTCAGATATAGTTCGTTGACATGGTGGCCAAGGATGTGCTTGAGAACATGCCACAGGCTTGGTCGGAGAGTCCAGAATTCCAGATCAGACGACCGAAGGAGAGGAAAAGGATGATCTAAACCGGTATGCTCTTGTTGCATATTTGGTTGATTTGTTGCCGTGTTTTTTATTTCTTGATTTATTGTAGTAAAACTGTTTTACTCTCTTTGTTTGAATTTATTTAGAGATGTTATATCAATTTTTGGAACTCGCGTGACTTTTTTCAAATGTTTCACGTTGTTTTAAACGATGTTTTATAACTTATTACAACATATACCATTGAGCATTTGTTGAAACGTGTTAGCATTCTACTTTTTGATTAATGTTTTAACCTTTGTTGCAAATGTTTTAACCTTTGTTGCAAATGTTTTACCCTTTGTATAGTATAATAAAATAATTTAAACTTTTATTTTTAGTTTAAAATAAAAACTAAATTACTCGACTAAATACCCTCGATCTATTCGTAGCTTTAGATTCAAAACTTTTTAGAACTACATCAGACTAGCTTAAAAAATTTTGAAACTTAAGCTGCGACAAACGAAGCCTAAACACGGTGAAACTCTGTTAACACCGAGTGAGCTGAGTGCGTATATGTATTAGGTAAAGTACTGGGTGTGTCATATGTGTGGCTGCTACGGGTACAAAGTCCCGTTAAACAGGACGGGTCGCTGGTGGTGGGTCCGGATTCTGATCGACGAGGCGACCTAGAGGCTATTGGCTAGGGGTTGCTGAGCTGTGCTTGCGTTGTCTCATACCCAGTGTCATATCCTCTCGATATGACTATACGACCCTTCCTCCCATCTGCCAGGCCAACTGCCTGTTTTTCACCGTTCCACACTACTGCTCCGGTAGTGGTAAAAACACGCCAAAAATATTCCGTTCGCGTTGAAGCTTCTCTTCAATGTTCGTACATCCACGCAGTACATCAGTACATGTCCTGCACATTTGAGCAAAAAAAAGGTAGTCTTAGGTTAAGCCAAGCTGGATTATTGGCAAAGCCGAACGGATCACTCATCACTCGTGTCACTGGGCACTGACAAGCCTCTGGCACGCATCATTTTCTTCGTCTTCTTCTCTTCTTCTCTGCCGTTTGTTAATACCATTTTCGGTTAAGGAATAGAATATTTCGGTACCGATCAATACCGGTGTATTATTTTAAAATTTTAATAAAATAATATAAATTTATTTTATATAATATTTTATTTAACAAACAAACTAACAGAATTAAATATGACATATATATAAATAAGTTCATAACTTCATATCTCAAATATAGTTTATGACTTACATGCAATATAATATGTAGATTAGTTTAAGACTTTAAGTACCATACAAATATATCAAATAAAGTTAAATACGTGGTTTTACATTACATATTTTTCAGAAATCAAGAATTAAGATTACAAAATTGAAACATTGAATATTTATATTGTTTGTTTTCTAGCTTATCTCTTATATTTTTTAGAAATTAAAAATCAAAATTATATTTTGGGCCGGTACCGAAATGGCCGGTATAGAGAATTTCGGTCGGAATGACCGGAATGGACCGAAATGACCGGAATAAACCGGTATTTAAACCGGAATAGAACAGCACTTTCTGGGTATCCGTTTAGACACTGGTATAACATGTACCGACCATTCCAATCAGTACCGGAACGGTATTGATAACTCTGGTTTTGCCCCCGAGGCAATCGGGGACATGAGTGATGAGGCCGAGCCATAACTGCGCGAGGCCCCAGCAACCCGAGACCGGTGAGGTCAGGTGAGGCGAGGCGCACGCAATCAAATCCGTGGACACCACACCCCACACGCCGTGGCGCGCGCGTACTTCACCCACACACCAACACCAACCCTGGTCACCCTACGCGCCTCCCTCCTCCTCGCCTTCGCCTCGCTCGAGCAGCCGTAGGTACAGGCTATGGGAGCTAGAACGCTCCACTCATGGCGCGGACCAGGAGCGAGCGTGTCGTGTTGAGAAGAGAAGCCATTGGTGGTGCGCCGGTGCAAGGCTACCGCTAAACAGACCGACAGCACAAGGAACACGACTCCTAGTATGTATTTATCAGGTTATACATAGAAAAAAAATCTGATGTGATAAAAAAATAAAGAAGAAATAAAAAAATAAAAAAACAAGACATCATATCTTCACAATGAGGGAGGCAAAGAAAAAAAAGTGGGGTATAAAAAATTTACTATAAACCCACGCTAGAAAATCGAGATTAAGAGTATAATTTTTAGAGATTCTTATTATCTAAGAAACCACGATCATCTGTAGTTGAGGCTTCGCAACTTTGTCAACAGGTGAGTCCAATGGTTCAGGACGCACACACTGACAAAAGTCACGGTATCCAATAAATTCAGCACCCGCAAAGGGTGGTAGGCAAAAGTAGCAGCTTAACCTTGTGGGCAGTGAAATGATGAAGAGGAAACAATCAAACAAGAGCTCCTGTTCCAGTTAAGGTTCATGCTTTCAGAAAAAGTCGGATCCAGGAATCCAAGTATCCAACAAACAAGCCTCCTTCTGCCCAATCAGATATACCGAATGCTGCAATGCGTCATGTGCTTTACGGTTTTGATAAGATCAGCAAAAGAAGAACAACTAGAGTTCGGGGCCAGCAGATTAAGAGCTTTTCGGTCCAAGTCCAACACTGGAGGAACAAGGCTAGTGTCACTGCTCTGAAATCCATCTCACAAATTTGGCAGGAAGCACGCTTTCCACAAAAGAAAGGGAAAGTTGCAGCATCCCAGGACCAATAGCTCTATACATTGTTAAAATAAAGAGGAAACGAGGTCCTAAAGGCAAAACACTAAATTTTTACATACAATTATTAGGCAACAGGAAGCCCAGAAGCACAAGAAGCTGCACAGGAAGGTAAAAGTTCTACAAAATGCTATTCACTCATGAGAAATCTCATGTACAATGGAAAACAGGGGCGATGACAGCAACTGCTACTATGAGAGGAGATCAAGTCGTCAGAAGTCCAGGCTCTATCACCTTACTTGCTGGGGCTTTGTCCCTCTGCTCCACATAGGCAGATGGAAACCAGCCAGCTTTTCCTTTGCATTCCCCTTCAGACCATCCATTGGGAGCCACCTGTGAACACAGACAAGGAATGCTTAGCTAGCATTCTGGTCCCCTCCAGTCACCCTAGTTTGGAGAATTAAAAAAGGACCGATATGGGGACAATTATATGCTTTGCTCTGAATCTGAACATAGTCCTGCAGCGGTCACAGAACTATACGGTAGGACGCTACCGCCGTGAATTATACACGATTCCTTACTTCAGAATTTTGGTCATTAGGTATCCGTGATATGAATAAAACCTGTCAATGCTAACAAAACATGCGTACCTGGCGGACCACAACGTAGTCTCCCACCGAAATACTGAGCTCACCATCAGCCTGAGCATCAAATGGATGGATTACCTGTCCAACCAGCAAGTCACGAACTGTTCAGCTTGTAGAATAATGTACTAATATGTTTTACTGATTGTGTAACTGCTAAAATTGTTGAACAATTAATTTAGCAATATACAATATCCTTTGCATGCATATGTTTGGCATATACTCATGCTTGCTTCCTGTCTATGTTTAAGAACCCACAGGTCCATACCAACACGGTGGTAGTATTTAGTAAATGAAGAAGAATAAGGTGAATGTAAAGATTAAGGTTGAAAGTTAAGTTGAAGAAGCACCAGTATGTTAAAGCTGCATTTTTCAACTAAATCACATGATTTCAGGATACCATAGTTACCAAAAACAACTACCTCAAAAATTAAAAATTCACATATGTTTCGCTCAAGCTATCAAGTATTTGTACTAAAGTGGCTGGAGAATCAGGCTGCTCAATATCATGTGGGCATAAAATTCAGCCAAAGTACCAATTTTGTAAGAGAGTGCATCTGTGATCTAGAACAGACATAAACTGGTGGAGCGGTTCCAGAGAAAAATCTGTAGGGCCTCCAAAAACCACATCAGTCTGTCTAAAACATCTCATGAACAGATAGCACAAATATAATGCCAGTATAATGCTATGGTTTAACATGTTATATTGCACTGCAATGAAATGAAGAACAGTGATTGACTTGGTTCAGTGATCATCATGGTGTGTGGTGCAAAGGGCATACGCACCTCCCCAACATAATGCACTTCCTGACCATTCCTTGTAGGTTCACTAGTTTCATTCCTTGTAGGTTCACTAATTTCATTCCTTGTAGGTTCACCAATCTTAGTTGACATGTGATCTTCAGATGTGCTATGTGAATCTTGTGCAGGTGTTTTAGGCTCTGATGATGTCTCATCATAATGGTTTTCTGCCTCATCATGGTGCTTTGCATGGACCATCTGCGCAAATTAGCGGAACAAAAACAGAGCAATATTCAGCAAGAAAACAGGTCTATTTTCAGGTTTATGGCATTCATATTGCCTTTATAGTCCACAAGGGAAAGAATCTCATTTTTTAACAGGCATGCACCTCATCACGAAGTTTGTTCAGAATACCAGCAGCATTCTGATGATAAACTCTCTCAGCATCAACCTGCAAGTGGGGCATAAGATAAATTGAGCCATTGAGGGATAGTTAATTCTTTATCAAAGAATCTCCCTATGGATAAATGGTTAGTTTTGTTCAACCAAATATATTGAAGTTTGAATATGAAAATCAAGGATGTGAAATTTATATGGAAACATTCAACCAAACAAAATAAAAGGACAAGGTTTTGTTACGAAGTTCTATTTTCCCCTTAAATATGCATATTTAACTAGGATGTCTGAAGACAACTAATAATCGAAGGGATCTAAGAAAACAGGGTATAAGAGTGTGAGCATAGAGTCCCAACGCTACGCTATCCAAACAAAGAATCTTTTTTTAGAATCAGTCAAACTTGTATCCATCAAATTAGCATTCAACTGAATCATGTGCATTTGAATGCATATCTGATGCCAGGAAATTCGACCCTTTTTTATACCAGGTCCTTAGTAAAAACCGATCTAATTCCTAGTATTAAATTTTACAAGGGCTGGGACAAACTTACCCCATCCAATCAAGGACTAAATGAGAAAGTGAAGAATTTTGTTATAGATATGATAAACTTCTTGAATTGAGGAGCAACAAATTTGAGATGATATGCTCTAACCAATAAATGCACCCAAGCATCAGGAATCAGGATCGAGAGTAAAAATGTAACATAGCCATATGGCAACAAACACATTTCTACAAAACCAAAAGGTAATATGTGAACTTGGTGTTTACAGGCTTCTGGCATAATGTTGTACACACATCTGTTACACATTATTCTAAAGCAAAAGAGAAAAATAGCCATGTACATGAAGTCTTAACCATTGACAAAAACATATCACTTGACAATGTAAAGTAATATATTCTAAGAGAATGGTGAGGCATATCATACCATTGCAAGGAGACGGTCGAAGGTAACCTGTTGTTGCTGAACCTCCACAGCCTCCATAGCTGCAGTTGCTTCTCTTCCTAATGCTGATAGCGTTGTTCGGAGTTCTGATAATTTTGATTCTGCATGTTGCAGTTTCACAGAATTATCTGCATTACCACTACTCTCCTTGGACTTCAGTTGCTTTCTCATCACATCAGCTATCTAATAAAACTTTTTTTAGTATCTGGCTGTCGTCTCTGGAGAACAGGGAGTTTCATTTCGGATTATTACCTGTGATTCCATATCTTGTCTGATCCGTTGATAGTGGTAAGTTAACAAGCGGGCGTCTTCAAGAGGAGCACTCATTATCATTTCTCGAAGAGACTCAAAAACCTGCAATATTGTAACCAAAATCAAACAGTTAAGCACTCAGTTCTACACAGCAACCACAAAGTGTTCCTCCAGCTCTGTGCACTGCAGATTTGCAGAAACAAACTATGCTGCCTCTTAAATATCAGCCATCCACAAAGCTGAATAAGTTTCTGTACATGGTAGACTTCCATGTGTAATATGTAAATAATCCTAATGGCATGTGGAGTAGAATCCACCACTTGTTTTGACACCGTTTGTTACTTTCAGCAGAACATCGGCATTCGATTTCAGTTAACCCAAGGGTCAAGAGTACGAAGGGTTAAATATATGCCAAACTTGATGTTACGGATTGGGATCTGGTGCGTGTGGGGAAGAGGAGAACAGGGGAGGCAGGCGCTGCTGGGATTGCCAGCGCCGGCCCTAGGGTTGCTCGGATTCAAGGTAAGTCTCGCCCTCTTCGGGAAGACCTTTATTCCTTGATGACCTGATTACATCTATAACCTACACCTTTTATAGACCAAGGTGAAGGGGCCTTAAGGGCTCTTATTTGACTAGGACTCTCAACTAACTCTAGATGACATTAGGACTCTTAACCAACTCTTATTTGACTAGGACTGCCTTAAGGGCTCTTATTAATCTACTATCCTGGCCGGACCCTCCTTCAGCCGCCGTGGGCCTGGGCCTGGCCCTGGGCCTGCTTCTTGCGCCTTGTATAATGGCGCCCCACAAAGGCGTCTATAACATTTCCCCCCTCCCCAACAAACAGCTCGTCCGCGAGCTGTACTGCTGGAAAATGCTGCTTGAACTCTTCTAACTGCTCCCACGTCGCTTCTGATGCTGCACGACCTATCCACCGAACCAACAGCTCCCATACTCCTCTATTCAACCAAGCTTTGACTACCTATGCCGGCGAAGGCAGCACCCTTCCATTGAATATCTCCGGCAAGGGAACCACTGTATCAGGTGTCACACCCTCAAACTTCTTCAGAAGAGCCACGTGGAACACATCATGGATGCGTGCTTTATCTGGAAGCTGCAATTTATAAGAAACATCCCCGATCCTTTGGAGTATCCGATACGGACCATAATACTTTGGTCCCAGTTTGGAGGGGGCTGCGGCCGTAACCCCGACTGCCGAACGCTGATGCAGTTTCAGCCAGACCCACTCCCCGACTTCGTAATGCACATCTCTGCGGTATTTATCATGATTGTGTTGCATTTTAACCTGAGCTTGGAGCAGCCGCTGCTTGATCTCTGCCAAGAATTCATCACGGGCAATCAGCTGCTTATCAACGGCTGCAACTCTAGACATCCCCGGTTGATAGGACAGCAGAGTCGGAGGATCACGCCCGTATACTACCCTGAAAGGAGAACATTTTATCGTTGTTTGATACGAAGAATTGTAGCAAAACTCAGCCCATGGAAGCCATTGTAACCATGACTTTGGTCGATCACCAGCCAAGCAGCGGAGATACATGACTATTACTCGGTTGACCACCTCTGACTGACCGTCTGTCTAGGGGTGGAAAGCCGAACTCAACAGCAGTTTAACTCCTGCGAGGCGAAACAGTTCAGACCAGAAAGCACTTGTAAACACCGTATCTCTGTCACTGACGATGGAGCAAGGGATCCCATGTAGCCGCACTATGCTCTCAAAGAAAACTTTCGCTACGGACGCTGCTGTATAGGGATGGATGAGCGGAATAAAGTGTGCAAACTTTGAAAACCTGTCCACCACTGTGAGGACCACCGTCTTGCCGCCAACTTTAGGGAACCCCTCCACAAAATCCATGGAAATATCACTCCAAACTTCCGAAGGTACCGGCAAAGGCTACAACAACCTCGCCGGATGTAGATGTTCCGTCTTATTCCGTTGACAGGTGCTGCAGCCACGCACAAACTCACGGATACGCTGGCGCGCGTGAGGGCTGTAGAACGATGCTCGCCATCGGTGTAAAGTCTTTTCACTCCCTTCATGGCCACAATCATGTGCATCTGCGAGAATTAGGGGCCATACCGAAGAAGCAACGGGTACAAATACCTTACTGTCAAAAAGTAATAACCCATCTTTTGATGTCCAGCCTTTGCGTGCCGTACCCGCCACCATTTCAGCACGTAACTCAGCCACCTGGGGGTCACTGTCTGCTTCTGCTCGCAATGTATCAAAGAGTTCAAATTGGGGAGCTGATATGCAATGTACTGTTGCGGTCTCTTCGTCACGTCGACATAGTGCGTCTGCAGCGCTATTCAACTTGTCCGGCCTGTATTCGACTGTAAAGTCATAACCAAATAGTTTACTCACCCAAGTGTGCTGAGGAATCGTGGACAGCCTCTGATCCAACAGAAACTTAAGACTATAGCGATCAGTTCGGACCAGAAACTCTCGCCCCCATAAATATGGCCTCCAATGGCGTACTGCTTTCACTAAGCCGATGAGCTCCCGTTCATATGCTGGCAGCTTCTGATGATGTGGGGCCACCGCACGGCTGAAGTATGCGATGGCTCCATCGCCTTGGTGAAGCACGGCGCCAAAACCTGAGCCGGATGCGTCACAGTCGACGATGAACGGTTTAGAGAAGTCCGGCATCTGTAGTAGTGGCGCTGTTATCAGGGCTTGTTTAAGATGACGGAATGCGCCGTCTGCTTCGTCGGACCAGCGGAAAGCCTCTCTTTTGAGTAGTGCTGTGAGAGGATGTGCCACTTTGCCGTATCCCGCAATGAACTTGCAGTAATAGCCGGTGAGGCCGAGGAATCCCCGCAATGCCCGAAGGGTTCGTGGCCGTGGCCACGCCTCAACCGCTGCAACCTTCTCTGGATCCATTGCGACGCCCTTGGCTGATATGATGTGCCCTAAATACGCAACCGACGACGTACCGAAGGAACACTTGGACAATTTGAGGGCCAGCTTGTGGGTCCTAATGACGTCGAACACCTGTTTGACATGCTGCAAGTGTGCTGCCCAAGAAGTACTGAATACCAAAATGTCATCAAAGAAGACGAGAACAAATTTACGAATATATGGTTTCAGTATCTCGTTTATCAATGATTGGAAAGTTGCCGGGGCGTTTGTGAGTCCAAATGGCATTACCAGGAATTCGAAGTGACCTTGATGTGTACGGAACGCGGTCTTTTCAATGTCATCTGGATGCATACGTACCTGGTGATAACCACTCCGGAGGTCGAGTTTGGTAAAGAATCGGGCACCTCGTAACTCATCAAGTAACTCATCCACCACCGGAATAGAGAATTTGTCTTTTATTGTCTTACTGTTGAGCTCCCGGTAGTCGACACAAAAGCGCCACGTCTTGTCTGCCTTCTTCACTAGTAGGACTGGTGAAGAATATGCTGATGTGTATTCACGGATGATGCCCTGCTGCAACATGTCTTCACATTGTCGCTCGATTTCATCTTTTAAAAGCTGAGGGTAGCGATACGGACGAACTGCTACCGGAGGTGTACCTGGCAACACCCGGATGCGGTGGTCCTGTCGGCGGGATGGGGGCAGACCTCGTGGTTCCTCGAAGATGTCGGTGTAGGAGTCGAGGAGGTTTGTCAGTAGGTCGCGAGACTCTGA
>KE372990.1:479777-498072 GCA_000418225.1 Zizania latifolia | reverse complement strand
AAGCACCTGCTCTCGCGCAAGATCGAGGAGGCCGTGAACGCGGCGGTCCGCGCCAAGGCCCCCGACCCGGTGCTCTTCATCTCCACCCACATGCGCCGGGCGGCGCCGGCCGTGATCACGAGTGTCCGGGCGCGCCAGATCCTCGACAGCCGCGGGGAGCCCGCCGTGGAGGTCGCCCTGCACACCAACAAGGCTGTGCACCGCGCCTCCGCAGCCGCGGCGGACGCGCCCGAGGGCACTGCTGCCGACGCCACCAGGGACGCCGAGAAGCGCAAGCTTCTGGCCAGGACGGTCGCTGATGCAGTGCGGGTGATCAACGACAAGGTGTCGGAGGCGCTCGTGGGGATGGATCCGCAGCAGCAGGCGCAGATCGACCAGGCCATCATGGACTTGGACAAGGCACACCACAAGGTACACCACCAAAATCCCAACCCATATCTTCTCGTTCCATGTAATTAACCTGATCCTACAGTGCTAAGCTCTATGTGTTGACATTTATAATGAGAAATTATACATGGGGTGTGCTTTACACCTTTACCACAATCAATCAATCTGTAGGATAATTTTTGACATTGGTTTGTTCCATTTAGGCTTGTGAAAATAATGGATGTGTTGTTTTCTATGAGCTTGCTTTGATCATTACCAGTTTACTACTTTCTCAATATGTTGTTAAGCATATATAATTTTGTAACTGACCGATTCTGTCCAGTTCCTGTTGCTGCTCAAGGGGTCATAGTCCCCTTTCCTTGAAAGTCTCCTGCTTAGAGAATAACTATGACACGGCATCATGTAGGATGGGATTGGAATGAACGCTATGTTGGCTGTATCAATTGCAGCTTGTAAAGCTGGTTCTGCTGAAAAAGAGGTAATGATTATTTTAATTGTTAAATCACCAGGGTTCAGGGCAAAAAATGAGTTGAATAGGGAAATATTTTTTTATAGTTGGTTTCCTATTTCTGTGTAGGTTCCATTGTACAAGCATATAGCAGATCTTGTTGGTAAAAGCGCTACGACACTTCCTGTCCCTGCAATTACAGTCATTAATGGAGGAACACATGCTGGAAACAGACTCCCTATTCAAGTATTCTCACTAAACCTGTAGGTTTACCTTTCATAACCAACATTTCTCTGAAATTGCTGGATCACTCTGTTCCACACATTCCATTGAGAAACTGCAAACTTTAAATTTGTTATGCCCATATTTTTTCTGGTTGATTAATGTTCTTCTCAAAAGAAAAACGAGAACATGTTAAGATGATCCATTTAGATAAACATCTCAATATGTTGCCCGGCATTTTTTGATACTTGTGACTAAAGCTTCTTCTTTGTAGGAAATTATGATCCTTCCAGTTGGTGCAAAAAACTTCGAAGAAGCAATGCAAATGGGCTCCGAGACATATCATCATCTGAAGGTACCATGAACTAGATTACTATACCTTGCATACCATGTCCAACTTCCCACAACATGATATTTTGACTAACCTGTTATTCAAACAGTATAAGATTTTGATCACACAAACCTTAACTGGTATTATATTCTAACTTTTGATATATTTTTCTTCAATATTCTGAACTTCCTTAGCATTAATTTGTTTGGGTGGATTGCTCCTAAGTCCTAAGACAGTATCAAATCTAGAACCATGTGCTGTTCAGATGTTACAAAGTTTTGATTTTATAGTGCACATAGGAGTTCACTTCTTCTTCTTCTTCTTTAAAGCCTTTCAATCCCAAACAAGTTGGGGTCGACTAGAGTTGAAACTCAATCTTGGGTTTCATCTCCATTTGAGTTGCTAGGTGTTCCATTGGCTCACTAAGCCTATCACAACCTTTTAGGGGAAAGAGACCCTCCCTCATAAGAGTTCACTGATTTCTGTAAACAGTTCCTTACCAATTTACTTGATAGGACATCATCTCAGAGAAATATGGTCCAGATAGCTACAACATAGGTGAAGATGGTGGATTTGCTCCAAATATTTCCAGGCACGTAAGGAATTGTTGTACATTTTCCTGATATGTTTTCCCTTTTGGGCAACTGCATATTGATTTCATTGCACCATACCTGTTGGGTCAATGCTCAGTATATCTGAAGGCTTGGATCTCGTCATTGTGGCAATAGACAGAGCTGGATATAATGGAAGGATCAAGCTAGCAATTGATGTTGCCGCTACTGATTTTTGCATAGGTAAGGATAAAAGTAGTGATAATTCTTGGGTATGGATTATGTAAGTGTTTAATATGTAGCTCTCAGGAGCAAATAGAGAATTATTTGAAGGATGTCTGAATGATAAAATGTCAGATCTCTGCTGATCTCTCATGCGTTTAATAGAGGGCTCCATATTATTTCATGGTTGTCTTGAGAACTCATATTCCTTGATCTCCATGTTTTCAGGTTATGTACTTGCTTTTTGTATGCTTGTTCCTTCTTGTTGTGTCATCTCTTGATTTTACTGTTGTCATGGCCACCTAAAAGGATCATGCTAGCTTCAATGGAAGCATGGCATATTGTTCAGTATTGCTGCTCCGCCACCAATTGAACCTCTTATAGCAGCATTGTTACCTTTTTAGTGGCTTACGTTAACGGTTAACTATACAACTTTGAATTATAGAAACAGTGAGCTTGAAGAGCAATGAGAATGCATCATATGCTACGGTAGTATGGTTAGATTGTTTTAATACATCAATGACTTGAATTTCTGGCTAATTCATGCATTTCGTTTTGTAGGAAAGAAGTACGATTTGGAGTTCAAGTTTGCAGAGAAATCAGGGCAGGGCTTCAAAACTGCAGATGATATGATTGAGATTTATAGTCAGCTCTGTTCAGGTATCACTTGTCTGTGGATTGACATCTTTTCGGTGCATCTTTTGATCATATCCATGAGTCTTATATTTCCTTTTTTGTATACACTAGAATACCCACTTGTCTCAATTGAACAGCCCTTTGACAAAGATGACTGGGAGCATTCGAAAAAGTTTACCACCCTTGAGCTATGCCAGGTGCATAGTGTTTTTTTAAGCTTTTATTTTTTTTTAAGTTTGTGCAGTATCTCATGCCATAATATTTGTTCAGGTTGTAGGAGATGATTTATTGATGTCAGATCCTGAGCGCATTAAGCGGGCAGTAATCGAGTATACTTGCAATGCTCTTGTTCTCAAGGTAAGCCATGAGTTCTCTATTTATTTTTGAATATACTGGAACTGATTAGAGTTCCTTCGTGCAACATCTTACTCATTATCGGAACAATCCAAGATTAATACCATATAAAAAACTCTGGAATTAATTATCAACTATTTCAATTATCTTTAAGGATGCTATGTGATCCCTTTTGTATTAGTGACACTCCTTTTGCCATGTAGATTATACTTCAAGTTTTGTGCCATATGAGTTAATTTTTAAGGGTGTTTGCAGATAATGCAATGATAACCAATCTTCAATAGCCATCCGTACAAATAGTTAATTCAATCCATTTAGTGCTTGAATAGGCATTTACAGAAATTACAATGATAATTCAAGTTTCACTACTTTAATTCACTGGAGAATGAGGAATTTAGTTTTGAACTTCTAGCAGATTGTAGTCTGATATAGAAGTGCAAATGTTATTTGCTTGCACATGAAGTATTTGCTTTCTTGATTCTTCCCTGATCTCATAATTTCTCTCAACTTCAAAAGGTGGTTCGTCTATTCAGTATGTACCTGAGTCATTGGCGTGCGTATGATATGCAGGCTAATCAAGTAGGCACCGTCATGGAAGCACTAGAGGTTGTGAAACAGGCAAAGGATGCTCATTGGGGTGTGATGGTGTCACATAGGTCTGGGGACACTGATGATTCTTTCATTGCTGACCTGGCTGTTGGTGCTGCAGCTGGGCAGATCAAAGCTGGTGCCCCTTGCCGTGGAGAATGTCTCACTAAATACAACCAGGTTTTTTTTGTTAAATTCATTGTTTTGTACTCGGCATGTACATTGGCGTCAGGTCTAGAAATTGATCTGCTCATAATACTCAATGAGCATTCTTAATAGCTTTTTGCTGTCTAATGAATGGTTTCTGATAACCGTGCACATCCTCTTTGCAGCTGCTTAGAATAGAGGAAGAACTTGGAAGTGACGGTGTTTATGCAGGGGAAAATTGGAGAACCGCTGCAAGCACGAGCTGACTTGTAGCGTAGAGTATGAGGTGCAGCTTCCATCTTGACCTGCCTTCATCATATGGTAAGCCTTCTACAGTTGGCTTGTTGAATTGTGTTATGTTCTGGCTCAGCAAACAGCATGGAACAGGGCGGCCACAAACTGGGGGACACTTTTTTTGTGTGTGTTACTGGGCACCACATTGTTGTCTTAGATGTAGCGGATGTACTTGTGGGGGCTTTACCTATTTTGTGATTTTTAACTTCGATTTTGTTTCATTTCTGTGTGGTAAACATGCTTGTGAGTAAATGTGTTGAAGGTATTTAAGAAGCAAATTCAGTTGGTCCTTCATAAACTGTTTGAAAGTACAAATGTGACAGATTGTTTGCGGTCTTTTTAAACGTGATTATTCTTAATTTCTCAACATCGATCTGTTTAAAAACGCGAACAAAATTGATAATCTTAAAATTAGAAAAAAAATGTTGGTGCATTTTTACCAGTATTTCCAAATCGCTATATCTTCCGTGATGTAGCATTCATTCTAAAAAGAGAAATCCCAAACGTGTATTGCAAACCGTGTTAATATCTAATGTAATTTAGTTATCCTAGTGCTAAAGGAAAAGAGATCGGATAAGGCAACTGAACAGGTACATAAACGCTCAGTGTAGCAACCAACACAAGGTACGATCAGTACTTGCACAACGATTTCTCTGAAAACGGCATGATATTCATGGTTCACCAATGTGATCTCGATCTAGCACAGCAGATGACACGAAATAGATAGGCCCCGGTAGCCTCAGAACCAGAACATGGCACACAGCCATACAAGCAGGTTTTAAGTAGAACAGAAGGCTTCCGAATTTTCGCCTTCAAATCTCGTTGGAGATATGGCACTTGGCACAGCACAATCAAGATGAATCGGCAGCGGCCGGTGGAGCTGGCTGTGCTTCGGCGGCGCGCTTGACTGATGCGCACTTGATCAGATGGTTGTAGCTTCCTTTCTCCTTGAAAAGTTGAGAGAAATGGTGCTTGCAGTAGAGGATACCCTCCAAGGCTGCGTAATTGGACGGTGAAATGGCACAGCCCCCATGAGAACATTTGAAGCAGGACTTGTGGTAGGCCTGTCCTTCAACTGTCACCTGCAAGATTTATTACTATCAGCTTTGCATCATAACCACTGCATGTTCTGAAGTCTTGAGGAGCATAAATGGTTAGAAAATTTTGGCGAGTAAGGACAATCAAGACAGAAACTTTACAGCTTGTTACATTAAAACAATACAACTAGGCGGAATAATGCACCCACAAGATCCCTCTGATATGTTCTATCCCTATTTCAACATCAAACAGTGCAATTCAGGAAGAAATAACCTAACACGCCACAGTTTGAAATTGAAGATGAAGAGAGCGCAGAAAGTATGTGGTGTTACCTTCTCAAGAGGATATGCGGTTTTACCGCAGGTGGCACACTTCTCCTGTGTCCCTGAAAACATGCTCGCCGCTTTGCTTGGCGATCTTGTCTGACATAGCATGTTTCAGACAAAATTAGTTGAACAGCGCAGCAGAATCACACAAGACACATACTACTTTGGAATGAAAACAAACAGAAAATGATGATGCATTATGGCTTATGCATGCAGCCAATGGCACTCACCAGCTCAGGAGACAGCTTCTCCGTTGCGGGTTTGGCGGCTGCAATAGATAGAACAAAGAGCAAATAAAGCAAGGGCACCGCATCAGAATTCAGAACACATTTGATCAACGAAATGCGCAACTTCTCACGTTCAAAATTTTGGTTTCTAATAATGGCCTACGTGATTGGAAGCTCTTGTTGTAGCTCCCGGTCTCCTTGAACAGTTGCTCGAAATGGGGCTTGCAGTAGGGCACTCCTTCGATCGAGGAGTAGTTGCCAAGCTGTCAAATCGCAAGCGACATAACCCGAAAGATTGTCAGATTGATGCACATCTTTGCATGGACAATCGCCATGACTATTACTAACTACAAGATCAAAAGGCAATTTTTCCATCGATCTTCTCATGATCCTCTTTTACCAAGTCAGCAGATGTGCAATGGACAAAAGCATGATCTCTTGAAGACATGATTCTGATAGGAAAACCCAGGCACCCAATCCATTTACGACATCAATCCACAGATCTATCTACTTGCAACATTATACTATCCTACAGATCGATTTTTACGTTTTCCCGGGCCATAAAAATGCCTTTTTTTTTCTTCTATTTTCACATAGAACAAAAGAACACGGAAGAGAACGAAAGATACGCGTGCGTGCGAAAAGCGTAGGGACATACGGAGAGGGTGGACTTGCAGTGGTGGCACTTGAAGCAAGAGCGGTGGAAGACGACGCCGTCGGTGGAGAGCTGGTCCATGGGGTACACCGTCTTGGTGCACACCTTGCACTTCTGCTGCGTCCCACTAAACATCGTAGCCGCTTTCCCTCTGTCCGGCCTCTTTCTTTCTCCGCGGCGGCGGCGCGGCGATCTAAAGATCTGAGCCCGATCCGATCTCAGCCTCCTCTCCTACGCGCCTGGAACGAGCGCCTCTCGCGGCGTCCCTCGCAATGGCCGCGCTTATATATGCAGGCGAGCAGCAATGGGGATTGAGGATTTTGGGCGTCTCGGGTCGACGACGCGGCGCCTCCCTTTTGCCGCGGCGGCCGACGGAAAGGAAAAAAACGCGAGCGCGTCAGTGAGGGAAAAATGGGCCCGCGCGCGGGGCCATGCTTATCAACAAAATACCACGCAATTATTACTAGGGATTTGTCCGCTATACGGCAACCGTATTGCATAGGATATTGGGATTGGTTTTAAAATTGTGTAAGAGTTTAGGGGTTCAGCTACCAGTTACGATCAAATCTTACTAAGTTTAGTTTTAAAGTGAACAATGTTTCCTTAGTTTATAAAAAAATTCAGTAAAATAAAACAACATCAAAACTAAGTTAAAACATTTTACTCTCATATATAAAATATTAAGTTTTATCTACTGAAATATAACAAGGTATTACATGTAGTTATTTTTTGGTGTTATAAATAATATTTCTGAATGTTCCATCTGTTTAAAATATTTCTTTTATAATATAATAAAACATTTTTGTTGCATCGATTTTTTTTCAGAACGCACTAAAAAAGCATTATTGTATTTTTACTGCATAGAGAAAGGACGGTGGTACGACGCTGAGTCGCTGAGCTGTAGGGCCCATCACAGCAGGTAGCACTGACATGGCAGAGTCTGTGACCAGCCCTATCTTCGCTTAGCAAACGGACAAGGGATGAATGCATCATTTACTCCGATGACACCTGTGTTATACCTACGGGCTACGGCTCGTTTTGGCGACGTTTGCTTCAGCCTTCAAGCGTGGTTTAGTCAGGAACGTACGATCTCATGGTGAGCGTCACCATTTGTCCACTGGATCAACTTTCATTTCATTGGCGAGCACAGCATGCATAAGTGTATAATGCCCTTCTTTTTATCCCCTTTGAAATGAGAACAATGCCTTCTTGCGCCGCTGCAACCAATCAAAAAGATCGCCTCTTTTGGCTTTTTTGCCCTGGTTTTAGAAACAAATGTAGTAATGGGATTCAACAAGGAAATGCCCTCACCCAAACAAAACTCGCTGTTGCCGTTGAACAAAAAATCTGGCAAGTAAAGGAGGTAGATGCATCCCACAGGCCACACAGCTCATCCAACGAGAACATGATTCCGGTCAACCGAGCTTGCAACCACATAAACATAACGATATGATTTGAAGCACGTCCCTCGTCTTGCCCCGTTGCAATCACCAAGTCCGACGAACACGCCATTTAAAGAAAAAAAAACACATAAATATCTACAATATCAAATAAATCCAGACATATTTTATGATGAATTTAATAAATTAATTTGATATGGTAGTTGTTAATATATTTTTTATAAAATTGATAAAATTTTAAAAAGTTTTAATACAGAAAATTCAAACGGGAGGAGCATCTAGCTAGCTCGTGAGACATTATCAGATCAGTGTCTATTTTAGATCTTGTACTGCAAATGCACTCACAAAATGCCAAGAACTTTGATAGAACAGCAGATATAGCATCCAAACTGTCTGCAAAGAGGCAAACATAAACTTCGCAGCATCAAAAAATGGAACCATGGAATGAAAATCAATTGTGCAATAAAGAGGTTCAGGGTAACGATAACGTTTCCTGCGACTAATCTTATACTAGTAAATCATAATGATTCCTCCCACTGTATAACAGTCTTACTGGCACTCTTTTCTTCCACTGTTTCGAGTCTTTGGAAAATTCCAGTCCATACTCTGCTATAGGAATAAAACCATTTCCACGTCCACGGTACTGTTACACAAACAGTAAAGAAGTAAGTCAAGCTGAAATGGGGATTGTGACAATCACCCAGTGAATCATATCAATATATAAGGCTAGCTATAAAAGCAAAGCAAGATGAGGTAGCTTGTAAGGAAACAAAGACAATACTGCAATGGAAGTATACCCAACTAGTAATTCCAAATTGGAGGACGGATCACGCACAAGCAAGAAAAAAGCAAAGAGAAGCATTCAAACATTCGCTAAATTTTCATTCAGTTCCATAATTTGCAAATGTATTCCCATGTTCTGTATTCTTTTTTTCCAAAACCTAAAAAATATGTAGATTCTGGACCACTTGGGATTCAGAACATTGAATCAAGGTAACAGAAACATAGAATAAAATCCTGATTATCCAGTTTCAAGTTCACTTTCAACTACTCATCATGAATAACTAGCTACTCTTGGCATATTGTTGATTCTCGCTGTTTTTTGTTTCATAAAACTTTATCATTCCGAAATGCAATTTGCATGGTGATGATAGGTCCTAAAATTTATTTCCCTTCCAATAACTGGCATTTATTTTTTCTCACAATAAAGTGTACTAGAAACAGGATAATTGATGATTTGACAGCCTTCAATTTTGCCTTTGATGATTCCACCTGTTTCATTGATATACAGGTCCTAGCCGCATGTGCCATATATATTACTTTAAAAGTAGCTAGTGGTGGTGGCAGAGAATCTGCGACCACCACAATTCTTCTCATTGATATGTGGATCCTCATTGTCAATAAAATTTATATTTTTTTTTAAACCGTCGTGCTACTTTTGAAGCCGAATTACGATGAATGTTACTTTATCATGCTTTAAGTTGTTTGTAATTTGTATCATTTGCATGGTGTTCTTTTAATGTTGTAATTTTGTTTCCCGTTGCAACGCACGGGCACTCAACTAGTAGAAATATATTACAGTAGACTATGGCGATCAAAAATATGTTTTTACACTTTTCTTGATGTTACAATTCACAACAAATTTACATATTTGATCACACATTTAGTATGTATAGATGTTATCCATGTATTACCTCACGCTCTGGAATATAAATAACGATTGGCTGCCGACACAATCTAGATAAAACCTGAAATGTAAATGTGTTAGATACAGAATAGATTTGTACGAAATGACCATGTACTAGTAGTCTAGTACAAAGCAAGAAAAGCCCTTGCGCTCTAGTCTATGAAACAGGTAAACCTACTTTAGGTAGAACCTTCAAGTGAAACAATATCATATCTTTTGGCACACTCAAAAATGAAGAGTGATGCATAAATTGTACCACAGAAATCAAGATACACATATTTGAATCAGGTCTTCCATTAGTTCCATATGTCAAATATGATGAATATCTGTTGTTTGCATAAACAATAGGAGTACATGTTAATATTTGAATTATGAAATTCATACCAAGAGTTCTGACTCTCCACCCCAGAAATCAGATCGCCTTATCCTATGGCAGTAGCTGCAAAATAAGGATAGTCAGCATATTTATCACAAGTCATGCCATCAAAGGACATTTGAAGATATAAGAACTTAACCGTCTCAATGATTCCTCCACAGTAATTGCTATAATTGCCTGTTCATATTTTTGTCGCTCGGTCTCATTGTCACAGATAACTTCTTTCACAGCCATCCGTAAATCATCTAGGAAATTGAAAGTGGATTTCATCGCAAAAATAAATTTAATGATATATCATCTTCAAACTTCAGAGGATATGTAGAACATTTCAGTGGAAATCTCAGCACAAAATCTTCAGCTCATTGGGTGACAAATGGGTAATCTCACAAGTTTAATGGAGGATGAAGTTGCTCATGAAAAATCATATACGCTATGAAGTTGATGGGTAAAGGGGCTATCTGATGACAATTTTACTGAGAGGCAGTTGGTAGGGAACATGTGCTCTGAAACGTAAGAACCCTGTTCTACGACCAAAGCAATGTCCCCTTGTGTTGCCAAGTACAAATGTCTGAATACTAATGGTGGCTAATTATGCCTAACTAAATTGATGTTTCCAACAGTTAGGCGTTAGCTATGTTAATTTCCTACAAAAAGTTATGGTTGGAAGCTGGAACTGCTGACATCTAACAAAAAATGTGGAAATCCTAAAATAATGCATGATTTAACAAAGAGTTTTCAAAGCCAAAGCTAAGAACTGCACCTGAAGTTAATTTATGTCATTGATGGATAAGTGGGGTACTCAGATCCACAATAATAGTTGGGGCTTTCTCTTTATATAGCATTTGTTGACAATTTATGTCCCTTTTGTAGTGGATGTTCTGTTTTGTGAATAAGTATTGTTTTTAGTTATAGCTGGACTGCAGGAGTGCACTATCATAATTTTTTAAGTTGTGATTTATATAGTGATAATAGGGAGAGTATCAACTACTCAAAGGATTATGGTAGCACCAAAAAATGGTATTTTCCCCATTATTTTCGTAAGTGTGAATCCAAAGTTCTACACATAGTTCAGCACTTACAGCTTCACATACTATCTCCAAAAAAACAGTGAAAATTCCGTCTACTTGAGACTGTGCGTTTGTCCAGTGGCTAGGGAGAGAGAGCAGAACACAAATATTTATCTATGAACTAAGCGTAATTTCAATTTGACAATTTTACCTGCGTCTTGCACCTCCTCCATTGGGGTCAACTGAATCCCCTTATTCTTTGCCATTCCTTTCACCTACAATAGCCACACCAGGTTTCACTGCGAATCCAACGAAATTCCCAATACGCAATCGAACAACACTTTACTTAATACTTACCAACGCCCGGAACATGCACCGACCATCACCCGTGACCCTTTGGACACCATAGTGCTCCACCTTGTTGAGCGCCCCCGACCATCCTCCCCTCCTGCAACCCCGAACAACACACCTCCTAACTCAGCTCCGCTCGGCGCTCGCGCTTGAATCGACTCAGGTTATCAGGTATAGAGAGCAAACCCCACGTACAGCGATGTGGCAATCCTAGCGAAGCAGTGGAGGGCAGGCCAAACAGGGCGAGGAGCAGGAGCAGGAGCAGGAGCAGGAGCAGGCGCGGGCGCGGAGTCGTCGAGGAGCTCGAACTTGGCCTCGCCGTCACGGAGCCGCGCGAGAAGGGTGGCTGCGACAACCACCACCAACGCAACGAATCAACGACATGAGCGGGGAGTTGAGAAGGAAGCCATACCAGTGCTAAGCGCGAACCGTTCGATGGCCGCGCCGCTTGCACCATTCGAGCGCAATCAGGAAGCAGCAAGGTGGAGAAGGCAGGAGAGGGCAAGGGGGGATGAGGTTGCTGACGGTTTTGGAGATGTGGCGAAGGCGAGGGAGGAAGCAGGCGGCGGCCTAGATCGCTAGGTGACCTACCGGCTGTTCTCGGTTGTCCGAACGGACGGTTACCACGGGTAACCACAAACGAAAACGGTAACACGGTAAGCCCAGTTCCAACGCGCAGCTTGTAGAGGTGTTTAGGCAGAAAAACCTGGGTTTTTTTAGGCTGAAAGCTTCACGGCAGGAGGTGATGCTATGTCCTCAATGCTTCAGTAGCGCTTCGATTAAATTTTGTCATAGCCATTGCATCGATACCTACACAAACCAACCAACGGAACGTTACATGGCAAACCAACAAACTTTCAAATGTGCGACAAACCTTCCAAATCTCGGTCTCACTCCCACATGAACAAGAAACGCTAGGCTAATGACTGAACTATTTTAGACTCCCACGAGTGAGAGACTCTTACAACGATGTAAAAATACAACCCGTTGTTCTGCTCGTATAGAAGAGTTTGCACGCAACCCCCAACTCATCCAACCACATCTTCTTTTCTGCTTGCTTTTATATCCATGGAATCAAATGCTACTTTCATTGATACAACACCAACTATTGCTCGGTACAAGAAAAGTTACCGAGCGGTAGCACTCAATAACCACTAACGGTTATTGAGCGGTAACCACTGGCGGTTACCAAGCGATATCAGCTTGGTAACCACGCTATTAGCTTGATAATCAGTCGGGCAATTTTCAGTAAAATTTAAAAAATATAAAACTACAGAAAATTGTCACAATGTTATACAAATTCTTGATACATTTTGTTAAGATTTTGGTATAATATTTATTGTTTTCCGAGATAAATTAGAAAGTTACAATAATACCACAAACTCATAAGTTCATAACTTCACATATAAATTTTCCAATTATAAATTCAAGCATTTTTAAACAAATAAAGTTTATATTAGATAATACATAACACATGTCATAATACACAATATATGTAATAATACATATCATATTAGATAAAATTTATACCTGCATTTTGTATTGAATCATTTAATTATATTTTATGCTGTAAAAAATAAAAGAGTTTAGGAGGGTTTTTATATGAGATTTTAGCGAACCAAAAATAGCAAAAAAATAGCAACTGAATGATTTAACCGTCAGAAAAAGACCGCCTCGCTCGCTGCAAGAGCTGGCCTGAGTAGAAGTATCGAAGAAAATTACGACAATGTTCATCATTTGAAAACGGACTTCTACAGAAATTTCACATGAAGATAGTCAATTCCAACAGGAATAAGAAAATAGTACTAGCCAGACCGCAGCGTATGAAAAGTGAATTCAGAGTAGGAAAGTAATCGGCGCATGTCATTTCACAATCGTATACGTCCATGTATGTAATATGTATATTCCACAAGACAATTTACACAAATTAACAGGACTACTAACCTCTATTGAATAAACAAGCCAAACTAATGGCCTGGAAGAAAATACAGCTCGCAGTTTACAGCCTCTTCACAACTACAAGTTCTACAGATTGGCTATATAATACCCAACCAACGGAGAACTTGAGCAGGGAGTAAAATGCGCATTTCAATCGTAATAGACGGACCAGAATAGCACACGAAAGGTTAAAGCCTTGAAGCACATGTCCTACACATAAACAATGAATTGAATAGACTCGTGGTGTGTATAAAGCAAACAAATCAGCAAGGAAATAACGACGTGCAACAATATTGCTGCATCATACAAATACCAGGATGATTGAATTCGGCCTTCCACGATGATTTGGGCCTGCTAAATGTTAGGAGCTCAAAAGGGGCCGCATGGACTATTAAAGACAACATGAAAAACTTTCCCACACGCCTTTCACATGTCCCTTTCTCAGTTTCTCCAAACAGCTATCAAGACTAGTATGTCACAAGCCTCACAGGACTCAGATATCACGAGTTCACATACAGAACAGGGACGAGACCTGCTATCTTTCCATCCCTTCCAGGTCTCTTTTTCTTTACCTGAACATATAGCAGCAATAACGGGTATTGAAATATTTTGTACACGAAGAAATAACAAGTAAAATAAAACAGTGAGATGAGAACTTACATAGTACCAACCATCAACCTCATATTCAATTTCCACATCTTCTCCAGCGGTTAAACTCAACTGAAAACAATATACATGGATGAGCTTTGTTTTGTTTGCATTCCAAGGTAAGAAAGAGTTGGTTTGATCATTTCAAATTGTTTACACATGCTTTCATTTCCTCTTCTTTTTTACAACATAAATGGTTTTTTTACTATATAGCACTGGCTTGCAGAAGCATAAATTAAAGAGTTGTCTAAACCAATTAAGATATTTCCTGTGTCAACTGAAAAACACGAATTTTGCTTCAATGAAAAAACTTAGTTTTTTACTCCGGAAAAAAGAATGGATTCATACAGCTAATGCCCATCAAGCTCCGATGAAGGAAGCATTGAAGTTCCAGAAGGTACAACCGTACAATATAGCCAACTAAAAGACATTTTCAGCCTTCATACCTCATCATCACCGCCTGCTGTAAAGTCATACAGTGCTTTCCCAAATTGAGGGTTCCCAGAACTCCTGTCTTCATCGTCATGGGATCCAAAACTTCGACCTCCACGCCCAGCAAGGGGGTTTTCGAATGACTCATGCCTCTGTTGAACTGAGGTTGAATATGATGGCGGTTCTTCACGTATCTGAAACAAAAGGACTCTTTAAGCAAATGGTGCCATCTGAAAATCTATTGTTATGAAGTAGCAGAAAAAGTTCCTGGATAGACATTGCTATGTCTGCTGCTCGATGACCTGATTCCCAGATAGTAACTGGGAAAGGAAAAAACTTTCATTTTTTATTCAAAGTTCAATAAAAATTAAAAAAGTCCATATCAGTGTGCATACATTTGATTTCAGAGGTTTTTTTTTTGGGGGGGGGGGGTGTTAACAATGATGATGTATGAACAACATACCATTTGTTGTGAGGCCCCGTATCCTGATGGTTTCGAACTAAACAATGACGGATAGTTCATGCCACCGAAATGGGATGATATGGAAGTTTCCACGGAACCAGTTGACTCAGGAGAGGATCCACCAGAGGACCTTCCATCATCCTCCTGAAACATATAAACAAATTGGATTGTTTTGATATTTTCTATCAATTAAAAAGGCATCTGGAATCAAATAGCCCAATAAGGTAATAACGTTTTTAACACTTACATCAGCTTCATATGTTTCAAGAATTGTCTTGGCCCACATATCATCATAACCGACTGATGGCCTAGAGTTCATGTATTCCTCATCATCAACATCAGGAGCATCAGTTCCAGCACCAGCAAGGAAATCCTTTACCTACATAGGATCAGAGAAGGAAGAACATCGATGATTAGAAAAAAAGAATTGGTCTTGATGTCAGGGAAAGGGGAACTTGTGCAGAATTAGTTAGGCAACTATTCATCTGACATGGACAATGGCAGGAAGTTTTTCTTATTTGAACTAATTGGAAGTAGAAATTTTAGGAACTAACAACAAAGCAAAGTAATAAATCATACTTTGTCCACAGCTGGTGCATTATTTTCCCAAACATCATCTTCCAAACCTGCTGCCCAGGCCATAGCCAGATCAGGGTCAATTCCAGATTGCATAGTAGTGGCCTCTTTATGCACATCTTTGGACTCATACATGAGGTCAGATATTCCAGTAGCAACAGCAGGATCAGTTAGACCACCAGAAGCACTGATGTTATGCCGGTTGCGGTAGATCTCAATGAGTTTGGCACTGTAGATTAGATTCAACATTAGATGATACCAAGGACAGGGTAGTGCTATTCAATACAGAATCACAGTAAAAAGGTATGGAAGGACAATAGAAAAAAGGCAGGCATCCATTTACACTCAACTGCCCTTTTGGGGCTGTGTAAGACTGTAAGCCAACAACAAGTTGATAGACATAGGAATAGATGTCATGCGATGAGCCGTGAATTTTACAGTTCTTTAAGCAGTTTTAGGCTTTTAGCAATGAAGTAGCCTTTCAATCCAGGAATAGCTGGCTGCTTCAGGAGATCAGAAGCCCAAAGATTACAGTAACCCCTACCTGGTAGGACCCAAAGGCAAATATTTTGCCCTTGGAACAAAACAGAACAAAGATACGAAATCAAGAAGCCTCTCGTGGGTCTCATAAAGTTTCTTAAGTTCCTCATCACTCCATTCTTGTTTGCTATTATCATGCTGACGAATATCCCTGCAAAAAAACCACTCAAAGTAGTCAGCTCAAGACAATCTACAACAGCCAAGTGGAATTTTGTGGGCAACGTACCTCGCAAGATCATCTTGAGCTCTATACATTTCATCCAGGACTTTGAGCATTGGGCTTATCAAAGATCCAAGACCAGTACCACTAGCCCCTTGGTTTTCCCCATTGCTTAGTTGCAATTCTGAAAAGTTTGACTGTACACCCCCCAGAGCTAAAGCATGAAGAAATTCATATATCTGCAGTCTGTAAGGTTCACCAGACCTTATTGCAATGGTGGTTAGGGCTTGGACAGCAGCAATACGGATCTACAGAGGTAAACAATGAGGTAAGAAAAATGCCAGTGATACAAGAAAATGCAATACTATCAGCTTTTCAGAGGGGCATACCTCCCAGCTACCACTAAATGCACACCTTTGGAGACGTGTCAGAGCGCTAGCAAGTGTAGGATTGCGGGAGCTAGCTGCAGCAACCATTTTATCAGCATCAAGCATCATTAGTGCAGTCCCAGGAGGTGTTGCAGACTCCCAGGCATACTCAGATGCAGCATAATTTGCATTTTCTCCTAGAAACCAAACCTGTTAATCCATTTAAGGGCCAAGACATCAGCATACTGCGACTCCATCCGTGAAGAAAATAACCTAGTGAGTTTTTGTTCTTACAGCAGCTTGAACTAATCTTTGCAGTGCCATAGCAGATTTTGGATCAGAGGCAGATACCATATCAACAGATGCAAATCCAGACATCGAACCAGGCTGAGGTGGTGGCAGATCAAGGACTATTGTCACAGCTTCCAAAGCTGTATGTTTTCCATCTGGTCCTGCTCCTACAAGGCATGTCTATAAAGATAACAAGTGTTACTTTCTTGATGAAGTCCATAGCGTCATCGTATAAAAAATCCCATGCAAACAAAAATGACATAAATAAAAGGCAGGCAACTACATATATCGCTAAAGTATTTGCAGCTTTGCAAATTGACACAAAAGTTAGTCTCTCATAAAGTAAACCTTGATGGTCAATATAATATTTGACAGTACAGTCTGGTAAAAGGCATATACCTTCCACAGCAGTTGTAGCACATCAGCATCAATCTTGCCAGGAACTTTGGTGGCAAAAATTCGAGCAATCTCAAGCAGAGTCACAGCCATATCAGGGGTTGCCTATCATGTAAGAATAAACCAGAATAGTAAATCAACCGCATATCCAGCAAATGAGAACATATTACTAATAATCAAATTATTAGCTGCAAAATGCAAAAGCAACAAGCTTTGACCACATAAACAAGGGGAAACAGAACAATGCCAGAAAATAGTCTAAACAAAATTTAGTTGCAAGAACAGAAGTCTAATGTTTACAAATTCACAATCAAATGTCCAAGAAAAAAGAATGTCTTCATTTTTTTATTTTCTATAGAATTATATTTTTACAATCATCGAAACCTATGGAAACTTCAAGTCAGTGCAGTACAGTTAAATTTGCTTTTGAATACATATGCCATGTTTTTAGGCACACATCTGAAAGTAAGGCATAAATGGGACGAAACAGTACCTTGAACCTAGCATGTAGAGTTAATAGGACATCATTCAGGAGAGAAGAAGGCCAGGCTGGATCAGACAGCTCACACGCAATAATAGATTTCAGTTCTTCAAAAGACTCGTGTGGATTTTGCATCCATATCAAAGCTTTGATGACCATCGCTCGAACATATACACACTCGCATGCTACAGTTGTCCGCACTACTTCCATTAGTGATGCTAATAACCCTGCTATTGTGTCCAGTCCACCATGCCCATTGGATAGTGGATTAGCCTTTCGAGTAGCTGCAACATGATCATGAAGAATTACATAATTTATTACAAAAGTGAAATTTAACTAAACCATAGGACCATTTAGCATTTAGTTTGATTTCAAACAAAAGAAGGGGGCGCTAGTGAACAACTGTAAGCATGCTGCAATAAATTATATTTCATGCTTACAAAGATTCATTCTACAGTCTAATTCTAAAAAAGATGTATTTGCATCTATGGGCTGCTAATTGTCAAGTTGTCCAACTAGCCCAATCAGGAATGACTTGAAGCAACTAGCTTCGATTATTTTTTTAATTTAAAATGTACAGTGCATATGATTTGTGTTGGTTTATAATTGAACAGTTAAAACTACAACATCATCATGGTACCTTCAGGTTGTGAGTTCTCATTAATATCTGAATCAATAGAGTCAGGATTATCTGAATAAGATTGAAGATTGGCTGCCGCGTCAAAAACACCTAAAGAATAAGCAGCAGCTCTACT
>KE372990.1:436619-452625 GCA_000418225.1 Zizania latifolia | reverse complement strand
AATCTGAATAGATGACTGAAGCTTGCCATTCTCTTTGCAAACTTATTTTCTAATGATCTTCCATAATGCTCCATACATAGTATATTTTGTTTGGCTTTTTTAAAAATCAAAATTTTCTAATTTTGACACAATTTAAAGAAAATATATTAATATCTATAATATCAAATAAATACACTATTAATTTTACGGTGGATTTAATGAAACTCATTTGATATTATAATTGTTGATCTATATACTTTATGTGGATTTAATGAAACTCATTTGATATTATAATTGCTGATCTATATTTTATAAAATTAATCAAAGTTAGAGAATTTTGATTTTTTAAAAGTTAAACGACTTGTGATATATAACAGATGGAGTACTTTACATGAGCGACAAAAATAGCCAATCCAATATATATCATCATTATTGGTTCCTACAAGAATCATAGTGGTCACTTTGTAGACTACACTTTGAATCTCCCCTTCTTGGAGAATCTACAATTGGCAACAGATAATTTCATCTCTCCTAACAGAGGCGCTTGTCAACTCTCTTCATTGCTTTATGGAAATAATCAGTGTTATAAATAGGCAACTAACTCTTGTACAGATACCTAGATCATCTTAATGGCTTCGATGGTAACTTCTTGACTAGACTGGTATCACCGATTAGCAATAATCGAGCACCCTTCACCAGCTCCTCTTTAATCATAAAAAGAAGAGCAGAAGCAAAAACACTTTGCACAATTTTTGTGCTCATTCCTTTATAAAGCCCTGACAGACCTTCATAACGCACCATCTTTGTGATTGCATCAAATGTGCCTGAAAACAAGAAATTTTGTATAGCATATTTGGCAATAAAGTCAGAAACAGCAATGTATAATTACCAGAACAGGACTTAACAGGAACATGAACTGGAGCAACACTACTCATTCTAGATTAAAAATGAAGTAAACATAATAAAGTCCAACAATGAACCTTTGTAGCGATGCCTCTTATCCTCAATTATTTCCTTCACCTGAAGTCTTGCCTGTAGGAAAAAAACATGGTTCAACTTGATATGTGTGTTCAAATATGCAGGGGAACAGCTACTGCTATAACTGGCCCATCAAATAATCACCTTCGCAACTAGAAGAGGATATGTAACAACAGTTGCACCCAGTTTTGCAACAGCACCAAGAAGAAAAATCTGAACAAGGATTTTACAATGTGAGATTAAAACTGTATAACAAAGTAACCAATCAAAGGAATACTAGTATTAGGAACTATAAAAAAATTCACAAGTGC
Source organism: Zizania latifolia (assembly GCA_000418225.1). Taxonomy (NCBI): domain Eukaryota; kingdom Viridiplantae; phylum Streptophyta; class Magnoliopsida; order Poales; family Poaceae; genus Zizania; species Zizania latifolia. Next base: position 451,357 of record KE372990.1, on the reverse strand, counting down.
TTTAGTGCTTTCAACAAATCATTATGGGAAATGAAGTTAAGACATGCTGCATCATTACTACAAGAACAAACTTTCAGGACAGCATTACTGGTAGATTCAGGACCTTCAGATCTCAGAGCAGCAAGTTAGCATGATGTGATTTGGTTATGTCCTAATAAATCTGTAAAGATGGTCCCAGCTACCACAAAAGCCAAAACTTACTTCAAGAGCAGTCAGTCCATCAGCTCCCTTCAAATTAGAGGCACGTCTCTTTTTTAACTTCTTCAAAAGAGTCTCGTACAACATGAACTGGATCGCAGGATTGCTAACCTAACAATAGATTATAGATGAAACGTGGAAAAGAGGAATTGTAAGACAAATAGCTGAGCAAGAGAAAATGTGACAGACATACGACTTACCATAATAAGAGCTGGAACTACCCCTTTCCAGAAGCCCAACAATCCAGCTTCTTTGTAAAGATCCTGAATCTGCAGCTAGATCAAATCAATCAACCTTGCCCCAAGCTAACTCCAAATCATTATCAGTTAGGTATGTCGTATGGTTTGGTTCCAGGATAAAAATTGTCATAGCAGCCTTAGCTGGGTCAAAACCACTATCAAGTGCAGCAGGAGAACGAATTTTACTCAGTTTTTAGAGTTGAGAGACAGATTTTATCCGGTTTAAATTATACTCCCTCCGGTCAATAATATATGATGTTTTTGGTACTAAACTTAGTATTGCAAATGTCATATATTATTGACCGGAGGGAATACCGAGCAAAGATTTGAGGAACTGGGAATAGACTTTTTTCTACAAAAACTGAACAACACTCTTTTTTCCATGTATGTAAGAACAGATGTTAGTCAGGGATGCCATGATCCATGACTCAGCGCAATAATATAGAATCTCGTCCTACAGGAGAAATGATCAAAGTTACATACAACGTGGATAGATTTGTGAGGAATGTTTTCAACCGTGGGAACTTCTAGGGTCTTTTCAAGAGCAATCGTCAAATCCTGACGACTTTGCTGTCTGTTGGCCTTTCGGTGAGTCTGCAAAAAAGAAGGAATTATACCTCAGAATGTGCCACCCAATGACTTCACTAAAAGCAGCCAGTTGAGAAATAGTACTTGAAAAACGCATTACTTACTTGCATTCGTGTAACAACAACCCAAATTGGATTTGTGAGAAGTACATTAACACATCTGCCAAACAAACACATCGTTGAAGGTTCATCACCATCGCCATAAGTCAACCATTTAGAACAAGGATGAGCTCACGACGATTTTACCCAGGAAAAGACAGCGCAATGCATAAGCTGATGGTAGACGCAGAAGCAAGATAGGATTACCCAGAAAGCGCAGCGACGGTAAGTGATTGCAGCATCCCGACGGATCCATCGCCGACTCCTCTACTGGATCGCTGGAGTGCCGCGGCCTCAGCCCTGCTACGGAATATCTGGTAGACGTAGTAGTAGACACCCTAAAGATACAATTTGATTTCAGAAGCTAGTACAGCATCTCAAACTAAGGCCAGGAAGCTGGTGAATCAATCAGCGAAACAAACGCAACCTGGGAGGCCGCGGTGCCAACAAGCGAGGGCATTAGGCCCCCGTACAGACGCTCCCACCCCTCGTGCTTCACCACCTACCACCACGGAAGAACCAGAGATCGCGTTAGCATTAGACTCGGATCGGTTTAGATTGCTCGTCAATTCGCGTGAACATGAATTGCGAGGAAGAGGAGAAGGACCTGGCACATCTGGCGGACGGCGCCGTCCTTGAACGCCGGCTTGGAGGGGTCGCGCTCCGTCTGCTGCCGCGCGTTCACCTGCAGACAAACCCTCCGTTTTAAGAACCGCGGTGGCGGAGGCCACGAACAGCAAGCAAAGCACTCGAGCAATCCAAGCACGGACGGTCTGGAGCGGGTAGGTCAGGAGCTGAGAGATGATCCCGCCGCCGGCGCCGGCGACGCCGTTGATCAGCGCGTCCGACATCTCCGTGCCTTCTCTCCTCGCGGTCGCCACTCCGTGGATCGCCGTCGCAGCGTGGTCCGACTACCGCAAAATCTAATCTTAAGACTCGTTGCTTGCAAAAGTTTTGGGAAGACGGAGTTTAGACTTCAGAGTTCAGACTACCGCACTGCTTCCCCCTTCGACGTTTAGAGTTCAGACTTCAGACGGCACGGCTTCCCCTTCAAAGTTCAGACTTCAGAATTCCCCTTCAAAATTCAGACTTCAGAATTCAGGCTGCCGCTGCTGCCGTGCCCCCTTCACCCCTTTTTAAAGTAATATTTAATGATTCTATACTTAAAATAAGTAAGTAGTTTCAAATACTTAAAATAAGTAAGTAGTTTCGATTATTTGATACTCTGATATATATAAGTCATAGATTTAGATGATCAATTATATTATTAAACATTTTATTTTTAAATTGGTTGTATTAAGTTTAAAACATGTTTTATCAACTGATATGTTCCGATAAGAAATGGCTCACGTGTTATGTTACTATTTTAAAGTGACAATATAATTAAACAGGTTATAATGAAAGTGATAAATTATCAATTTTCTTGATGTGGAGCGTACACGATCAGTTAACACTTGAGATTAGATTAAATTAAATTCTCAGAGTTTGACGGGGTAGCTTAGTCGACTGGTCAGCTGCGAAACATTGCCAGATTGGGTTTCTTTTTTTTTCAGGTTTCGTAAGCTTAGAAGGGTGAGAGGAATTTTGAAGAATATCTCACGCCTTGGCATGTTGCGAGGATGGCGTAGTCTGTACATTTCATAGGAGAAGACTCAAGACTGGAAAGCGATGTGTATTTTTCCGTCAGCATGGATTCCTCGTGCCGTGCTGTTGTGTTGCTGGAAGCTGGAATATGCAGCTCTCCTTGACTCATTGGAATTTTTTAAATAATTATTTTTTATTTACAATTATAATTTTAGGTTTGTTTTTTAAATTTACAAAATTAAACCCCTATCGACCAACTATTAGTTAATGGGGCAGATGGGCTTAATAAGTAGATAAAAATATATGACCGATCATTGGTTGATAAGGATTTATCAATTATTGTTTATCGACAGGACCTATTAATTAACTAATTAATGGTTGATCGACTAAGATCTAGTTCCGTAATTTTTCAAATAATAGACTTAAATTTAAATTTTAAATAAAAATGATTGTTTTTAAAAAAATGACTTGTTCGGTTCTTCATGTACGTCGTCATAGGTTAGCTTACCTGGGTTGGATCATCAATTGTTCTCGTCGTCTTGCCGTATAGTAGCGCCCGTTTGGATCATATCGCCAGAAAACTATAACTTTTTAACGCCCCGTTTGGAATAAGGGAATTTTCCCGTAAATTTCTTGTGATATTCAACTATTCGTGTATTTTTCAAGTGGGTTCTTTACTTCTTTAACATGTTTTTGTTTTGCAGTTTAACAGGAAAATTGGCAAATTATTATCAACTCGGTACATATAGTTTTATGCATTTACTTGTGAAAAGGCAAACTATTATCAACTTGGTATATATAAATGTCAAATTTCCGCCAAATTCTGATTATTTGACCATATTTTGATTAATCCTTTCTCGGTTAATCTTCGAGGGTACCCTCTCCATCTGTCATCCGTATTTCATCTTCTACAACACTACCCTGTATACGCCTACAGTATCTCTCACACCAATACGTATAGCCATCTCACACTGATGGCTCAGGGGGCTGGTTCTTGGAGTTGGAGATATCGGTGCAATGTAGCGGTTAGTATTGGTCTAGTATGGAGCTCGATGAAGATTGAACAGCTTTTAGCTAAATGATGATTGTACATAGTAGTAGGGGAAGATATGTAATTTAGTGACGAGACAAAGTCACGTAAAAACCAACATAATACCTAAATATAATAATATAATACTTATAAAAGATAATTTTTATTTTTAAAATACATATACTCGTTAGCCGTTACTCCGTTCAGTCGACCACATTCGAACCCTTATTTATCTATATAAAAGATTGTATGGTTTTCTTACCCATCTAATTAATACATATAATTAAATCTAAAATTTACTATTTTTTTACTTTTTTACGGAAAGATATTTTGGGAAAGAGAGATTACAAGTTTAGTCCTGGTATTTCAGGTAGCTACGTGCCTACGTAGGAGTTCCCTGTCCCCACCCGCACGTGGGAATTTTACTGTGGCAAATAAACATTTTAAAAAAAAATAAAAAATGTATTCGGGATATGACGTGAAATGAAGAGAAATTTGATAATTTATCAAAATGGCATTATAATAAAAAATTATGATAAAAGTGGGACATCATCAATTTTTTTCGATGAGACTTCTGACTGCCACGGCGAATCTGTGTGCTGTTGTGTTGGTAAAGAAGGGAGTGGGCACGACCTCGGTGGGGTTGCGGGCTTGCGGCGGCGGCGGCGGCACAGTCGAATTTGGCGCGGCGTGGGGGGAGGGGAGGGAAGGAATTATCGTGCCGCTCAAATCTTTTCGCCAAATCCAAACCCACTCGTCTCCTTCCTGCTCCATCTCCGCATGGAATCGGGAGCGAAATCAGAGGCCAAACAGGACGGGGAGGGATCAAGTGCGACGGTAGGCGGCGGCGGCGGCAGCAGCAAGGTGTATCACGAAAGGCAGCGGCTGCAGTTCTGCCTCCTCCACGCCCTCAACAACCTTATGCAGGTGCCTCATCTCTCCCCCTCTGGTATCATCCCGCTAGGTTCTCAAGTTCTAACAAGTGTTCTAGAATTGCCGCCTCTAACTTTTCTTCTCTAATTTCGCATAATCTTAAGCTTTCCGTACTCCATAAGTCCATAGCTTCGATTCCTTCTCCTGTGATTTCCCGTGTGACTGACGGCTGCCATCAAGTTGGGCGCAAACACGCCAGGTCAGTAAGGGGAACCGGACTAGGATCGAGATATTCTCGTAGGGGATTGGTAGTGGTTGAGCGTTGTGTTCCATTACGTGATGCGCATTGTTCATGTGAATCGGCCATCTTATCTCAAGCTCTCAACTAGTGCGCTGGTGAAAGATCACAACGTCTTGGAAGCAAAAATGTGGGAAGTTGCTGGATTGCTCCTTCTCATCTTAGTGAAAGCTACTACTTTCATCCCAAAATATAAAGATTTTTGGCTATGCGCCTGGTGGAAGTAGTAGCACTTAGGGCATGTTTGGAGAGCTTTTGTCAGCTCCTCAGACGGTACAGATTCTAACTCTAGATCGTAAAACTCAATAACTATAGAGTTTGAAAATGAACTAGAATTCAAAAGCTAGAAAACACTAAAATATTTTTAGTAGCTAAATACTCACAAGCTAATTTTCAGAATTTGAAGCCACCAAACAGACTTTTAGGTAGTTAAGTTGCTTATCGGACCGTTTTGGTGGTCTGAGCAATGTTTTCCACGAATTCATCAACTGTATTTCACATTTATATTTAGGCCTTATATTTATTGCACGTTCGCCTGAGCATGCTTCTGTTACACCTACCGTATGAAAGCTGACTAGGTGTGCTCGTGAAACATGAACTTTAGCTGATAACTCAATATACACAAATCTTTGTCCTGTTGATTTTCTTCACTCTGCGTGAAATTATTGTTTATGTGCATTTGAGATGCTAATGTGCACTCGCAAAGAGACTGTGCGACTGCATGAATACTATATCCAAGTTTTTTTCCAGGTCCTGCTTGCTTAGCATTTTGTTTATAACTAAACCAGAGAAGGGAGAGTGATCTTACTAGAAACAGCATGATCCATTTTCTTGCGCCCACATCATCTTAGTTAATGTAGCTGTACCAATTTTGAGCTGTTGTCGGTATGGTTCAGGAAAAGGGTTCTTTCACCCGAGCTGAGTTGGATGGGATTGCTGAAAATCTTGTTCGTACTGATCCAAACAAGGACCAATGGACTCCGTCACTGATTTTTAAGCCCCACCACAATGTATTCACCGGGAACTATGATGTGAATGTACTTATCACGGCATTGGAAGCTAGAAAGAAGAAGGTAGTTTGGCATGATCATCGGAAGGGGGCTTCTTCAATTGATCTGGATGCAGCAGCGTTGGTTGGTCTGATGATCAATGTGCCTGTCAGGAGGATGAGAGGGCTCTGGACTGGCAGGCATTGGGTGGCAATTCGAAGCATTAATGGTACTTGGTTTAATTTGGACAGTGACTTTTCGGCACCCAGGGAGTTCCAGGACAAAGAAAAACTAATTGCATTTCTAGACAGCATTCTCAATCAAGGTGGAGAACTCATGATAGTGCTGCAAGATGAATAACAGTGCTGCTTCAAATGTCAACAGTCTACAGCAGTAGCATCTCTTCTCTGACTTGTAGCTGTTGCCCTTACTTCTGGAGTGATGTTATGATGAGATCACGGGTATCACAGCAGCAATTCCTCTGAAAAATTGCAATTTTATTGGTGAGCATGATGGACAGGGCCAGTCAGTACATGGAAGGCTCAATTTTGCAAACATGTTTCGTGTGCAGATGTGATGTGCTTGTTTGCATGGGAACCGCCTTTTTTTGGCGGAGAGGATTTGTTGATAGCGATGGGCGGGAATCGGGTCGGCGGAGGCGGTATCGACGGTGCGGTGGCCGACGGAGAGGGGCGGCTCGCACACCGGCGGGTGGTGGACATCGAGCTCGCCGCCGCTAGCTCCGGCAGGTGGCTGATGGGCGCAGCGGGTGGCGGACCGCGGACGGACACGGTGGGAGGCAAGACCAGGGGACGCGAGGTGAGCGACGGTAGAGCGTGGCGGCGCCGCGGCGGCAGACGGCGGCGAGCGGAAGTGACAGCGCCAAGGCCTGCCTCCGTTGCCCCCATTTTCCTCCTTTTCGTTTCTCTTTTTTTACAGGTTCTTCAATATAAAGACGAGTTAATAAGTTTGCACGGGTTATTTGTATGTGAAATACAATTAAGAGATTAAACACAAACATAAACAAAAAGGTGCGGAAAGGAATTGACAACTTTCGATTGGTATTAGAAAAAACCGTTACGGTTAGAAAAACTAGTTTTATTTAATATTTATTTAGTTTAGCTTTCACTTTATAATCGAGAAGTTTTTTCAAAATTCAAACCAAACACAAGAAAGTCAAAGCTTCGCAGTTGGCAAGAAGATGCTCTTGAAAACGCATAAACAAGCACGTGCTATAATCTCGAGGATTTTGCGCCTCGGGTCATATGAATGGCATTGCGCAGCATGCAAGCTACCAAAAAAACTGGCAGCAGCAGCTCACAACTTGACAATTACATTACATAATTCAGCTTTTACACTGGAGGCAGCGAGCAGAGCCTACAGTGTTTTATGTTTACCAATAGACTGAATGGGCTGGAGCCCTTGCATCAGCATTCAGTTAGCAGTAAGCACTCAAAGAGCTCTCCAATGTACAAGACCTGAATACAAGCTTTTGGTCAATGATCATTCCATAACTGTTAACACGTGAATGCAGCTAGCAACACAAACTCGCAAGCTGTTGGGTACAATCTACAAATTCTTTGTTATTAACAGTTACTAGTTGGACAGGGCAGTGAATGAAATCCTGAACCAACAAGTGTTACCTAGTTAGTTCTGCCCGTCTTCTTCCTCCAGTACAACGTTGCAGTACTGTAATGCTCATTGCGTATTTTCTTTGAGGCTGTTCTCCAGTCACACTTCTCCATCTCCTCTCTAGCAGTTCTTCCAATGGATTCTCTGAGATCCTTTGACGAAAGGAGTTGTTCGATCTTCCTGACACACTCGTCGAGATCCCCAGGCGTAAACAAGAAGCTAGTCTTACCCTCCTTGTCCTTAGGTATTATATCAGGTATACCTCCAGCACGAGCAGCGACAACTGGGACTCCAGAAGCCATGGACTCCAGCACTACTTGCCCAAGGGTCTCAGATTCTGAAGGCATTGCAAAAACATCACCACTGGCGTATGCTTGTGAGAGCTCCTCACCTTGGAGCATTCCGGTGAATACTGCAGGCATGCCAGTGAACATTCTTTCCAGCTCAGCCCTGCCAAGATGAAACGGAGTGTGCATAAGTTTCTCCAACAATCAAGATGGAAGTATAATGGGCCCAAACCTACCATTCTCATTTGCTCACTGCAAACAAATCACTCAGTTCCTATTTGATATTAATGCACTATTATTGTCATGACACCTTCATTTAGTGGTCTAGAAGGTCCTGTGGAGGATTACTCTCACCTTTTTCAGAAACAAATTATCAGGCCAAACCGTCTGTCCAATTATATCAAACAATTCTAGAAGGTTTGTCTTCTCGGAATTCATCCAAAAGTCAACAGACACTTGTCCAATTGTAAGTTGGTAACGTTATGAACTTACATATAATATCAGGCATAGACAAAATATAAGAATCAAGTGCTCCAAACCATGTCATTTTTAGTACACTGGCCAAAGACCCATACTTTGTAATGAACTTCAAAAAATATCATTAGTTCTAAACATCAAAATTATATATATTTCTTCCAGGAAAATATTTATGATTTACCAATAAACGTCACTTCACAAATATCCAAGCCACATAAAGAAATAACCTATTTATCCACCCACAGAAGATTCCACCAACTTTAGCAATGGTGATGGGATGACAGATTCACCACCACCACCACTAGTCCACTACTAGTCTTACACACACGCGCGCACAAGATACATCATCATGTTTGTATCTTGTTGACAACAACAGATACTCCTTTCATCCCAGATTGGTCATTTTAGTCCGTAAAGATTGTCCTACAATGTATGTTGTTTTAGCATTTATATTCATTAATTAATTGTTCTTTGCAATTCCTTAAGCAATGAAATGACAAACTACAGGTAATAAAGTGTGGGCAACTTGGTCATTTTTCCTAAGAGCAAATTTGCCTCAACAATACTAGAACGACCAGCATTTTAAGACGGAGAGAGTATTTAACAGTTCAAGAATGCACCTGTATGGCCCATCACCAATAAAAGCAATTCTTACTGCCAGGAGCCTTTCCATAACACTGTAACCAAAATAAGCAAAGCGCTGATGACATGGCAAGAGAACATCCAGCAATTTTTACAATTTAGACCTTTTTAAAAACTTATTTTGTAAATAGACTCCTAAAAAAATTTATTTCAGGAGTAGACCCGAAGCTCGACGCTAATGTCATTGGCACTGAACGTTAACAGGTTGGCGCCAGCGTCATTGACGCCAACCTTAGTGCTGCGCTGGCTATTGGATCTGACGTGGCACTAAAGCTCAGCGCCAAAGGCGTTGCTGCCAAGCTCCCTTGCAGGGGCAAACTCCAGCTGCTAGAAGGGGGATATGTTAGCGTTTTACTTTCTAAACAGAGTTCTAGTCCGGTGGATGAGGTGTCATCCAATGAACCAGGTAACCTGGGTTTGATCCCCAACTAGAATTTATTTTTTTATTTTTTGATCAAGCGATGCGCTGACTTATATTAGTATAAATTATCATATGCATACTTAAACAATATAATTTCTTTAAAACTATACATTCTAACTTTTTTAAAACTATATTTTCAATCTTTTAATATTTAATTCTACCTTTTGTATTGTTAAGTAATTATTATAAATATATTTTTATTTATAATCTACCTGCTCCATCCCACATATACCTTTTTTTAATAAAGTTAGTAAATTAGTGGTGAATGTATTAGATCAACATAATTATTAACAAAAAGTAGTATTTGTAAATGATACTTAATAGATAAGTAAACATATTAATGGAATAAAACTTTTAATTGTAAGAAGATTAATAGATAAAAATTTATTTATTAACAAAAAATAGTATTTGTAAGTGATACTTAATAGATAAGTAAACATATTAATGGAATAAAGCTTTTAATTGTAAGAAGATTAATAGATAAAAATATATTTATAATAATTATTTAACAATACAAAAGGTAGAATTAAATATTAAAAGATTGAAAATATAGTTTTAAAAAGTTAGAATGTATAGTTTTTAAAGAAATTAAATTGTTTAAGTATGCATATGATAATTTATACTAGAGTAAAATACATGACTGGTCCATAAACTTGCGTCGAGGTGTCAAGTAGGTCCACGAACTTAGAAAATGTAGATTAGAGCGCCTAAACTTGTCTAAGTGATCTAATCTGGTCCAACCGCGCATTTGACCCTCTCCGCGCCTACGTGGCTTGCCAGGTGGCGCCTCCATGGCGATACGTCGCCCGAGCCCGTAAATGAGTCAGCTCGCGCCATCTCTTTTTTGCGTTTTGCCCCCTACCCGGCCTCTCCCGTTTCTTTTCACCCCACTCCTCTTCTATTGTGGACGGAGGAAGTTCTCGAACATCCAGGCTTTGAGGACGGTGACGGACTTCTTCGGCAAGCCACGCTGCAGCCGCCATGACTACTGGTCGCCGCGCCGGAGCTGCTACAACGCCCAGTGCTTCTGGATGAAGGACGACTCCCAGCTCCTCTCGTCCTCTAACGCCGGTGACCTCTGCTGCGTCGCCGCCACGATCTGGGCCATGACACGCCTCCTCACCCTCCGGTATGCCATGGCCACCGCGCGGTGCGCGAACGGCACCGACAGTCCGGCGCCGCCGCCACCGGAACGCACCATGCCGTCGCCGCAGTGCGGATGCTCGTCGAGTGGCGTCCTAGCCGAGAAGCCTGACGGGACCACAAGGCTCGCCTCGCCGTCGATGCCACTGGCCGCGTCGGCGACGTCTTGCAGCAGGCAAGCGACGAACCCGTTGAGCAACTCCTGAGCAATGTGCGCGAACCCTGACCACGGCAGCACCTGCGAGAAATGCAGAGGCCTCGACTGCATCTGGGGGTGATACATTTGCCTTAGCTCGCCGCCGGCAACGGCTCCGTCGCCGGGAGCAGGATGGAACAGGCCAGTGCCGCCGGCTTGCTGGTAGTCGAAGCCTCCGCTGCTCACATGGGTTAAGCCAGAGCAGCTCATCTCCGACGACGCGTTCGCCATGCTGGGGGAGGAACACTAGGCGCCGAGCCTGAGCGACAGCTCGCTCGCCGCCGGCGCCTACGTAGAGCTAGCGGCGAAAGAGTTCGAGAAGCCGACGCCGACGCCGGAGAACCCAGACAGGTAGTGCGGATCATGGAACGGGGCAATGCCAGACCCTCCATAGATCTAGGTGTTGAACGGCGGCTCTCCGGCGAGCTTACCCATCCTCGACGGCTGAGCAATGGTGACACCCGACGACGATCCGTACTGAAAGTCCCCCGAAGCGGCGGCGGCGGCGCGAAGCATGGAGTGCACGGTGCTGCAGCTCTCGGCAGCGGCGGCGACGTTCACCTCCTCCGACATGCTCGCGCCGTGGCCACTATTGAGGCCGGGTAGGGGGCAAAACGCAAAAAAGAGATGACGCGAGCTGACTCATTTACGGGCTCGGGCGACGTATCGCCACGGAGGCGCCACCTGGCAAGCCACGTAGGCGCGGAGAGGGTCAAACGCGCGGTTGGACCAGATTAGATTACTTAGACAAGTTTAGCCGCCCTAATCTGCATTTTCTAAGTTCGTGGACTTACTTGACACCTCGACGCAAGTTTATGGACCGGTCATATATTTTACTCTTTATACTAATATAAGCCAGCGCATCGCTTGATCAAAAAATAAAAAAATAAATTCTAGTTGGGGATCAAACCCAGGTTGCCTGGTTCATTGGATGACACCTCATCTACCGGACTAGAACTCTGTTTGGGAAGTAAAACGCTAACATATCCCCCTTCTAGCAGCTGGAGTCCGCCCCTGCAAGGGAGCTCGGCGCCAACGCCTCTGGCGCTGAGCTCTAGTGCCACGTCAGATCTAATAGCCAGCGCGGCATGAAGGTTGGCGCCAATAACACTGGTGTCAACCTGTTAACGTTTAGTGCCAATGGCATTGGCACTGAGCTTCGGGTCTATTCCTGTAATAAGTTTTTTCAGGGATCTATTTACGAAATAAGTTTTTAAAAAGGTCTAAATTGTAAAAATTACTAAGAGAACATCCATGTAGTGCACACTTAACTTTGTAGATAAGTGATCTATGATAGGTGCAATGAAGCTGAAATGATTAATTGGTTAAAGTCATAAATAAGGCCACACAAGTTGTATTATGAGTATGCTTACAGATGAAAGGACAAGACTGTTGCAAGATATGCTAACTTAGCTAAAGAAAACTGCCATCCTGAGGGAAACAAGATACCATAGAAATTTTAACAGCAATAAGCCACACACTATAGTTCCTATAGGAATAGTCCTAAAAATTTGTGGACGCAAACCATACCATATGGATGATATGAAACAATCCCTTGTTAACAAGAGATGTTGAGCAGGCTTCTCTTTTGTCCTTTTTTAGGTTTCTCTTTTGTTCCCTTTTTCCTTTGTTGTTAAAAATGCATATAGTGTTGATTTCACACTAGCAAATGGCGATATGTAAAGTCAAAGCTTACCCTTTCAGAAAATCCAAATTCTTTTCACGGCCGAAACGACCCACATGTATTATAAGCAGTTTTTCTGGTTCACCACCACTAACAGGAGAGGAAAGGAAAATGAGTTAACCTATGCACAATTTTTTAACACAGTTCCCATTGAATATTGAAGAAACAGGTCAAACCTCAATTTAATGCGCATTTCGTGCCTTCGAAATTTAGGGTGAAAACTTTCAGAATCAACACCCTTGTTCCAAAGCCGTACTCTGTTTGCTGAAGAAATAAGGGGGGCTATGGTTAGGATGGATGGCAGGATGAAATGCATAAATATAGATTTATTGCAACTGTATAACCTGCTACAACATTAGCAGTTTCAAAGTCCTCAGCGATAGCTACTGAAGGAACTAGAGTAAGATCTGCAGCCCTGTGGAGACATCCTTCAAAACGAAAGAACAGTTTTGTTTTTGCTTCTCAGTTCCTTCTTTCATAAAGAACAAAATAAGTGATGATGTTGTGGCTTACTTATAAGACTCCACGTGGGCTCAAGTAACCAATTTAAATTGTATCTTGGTATGTATCTGAAACTCATAACAAGAGTTCAACTCAAGAATCAATACCAAGTACTATGATTTGCAGCACAAAGAAATAGTGATTTGGTCAGATACTTAGATCAATCAAGTGGAGGAAAAGAATATGTGATGCAACTTAACTGAAGTCCTTAAAGGTCTAACATTGGCAGAAGCAGCACATTTTTTCGGTTGAGTTCCATGCACATGCATATATCTAGGAGAGGTTCCATCCTTTGTATTACAACAGAGCTGTTTTGGATCTATATGCAGATAAGCCATGCCAAATAGGCTTCACAACTGGGGTCCTAGGAACCCCCCATAATGTGCACACAACCAGATTCATATCGTGGTGTCAATGTGTCATAAAAGGCTCATAATGCCTCCCTGTCTCTATGTTCAAGTAAATTCATGGTACAATGTATCACATTGCATGGCTGTTTCTCATGAGCAGGTTGAAGTGCATAATATAGTTCAGGAAGTTCAGTAAGTATTTTTCTCCAAAATTTGAATGTTGAACATAACTCATAGATCAATGCAATTATTTGTTTTTATCCCAAAAAATGTCTTTTTTAGGGAAATCACCGGATTATGACATTCTCGCCCTATGGAACTACATCTGAGGCTACAGGGCAAAAGTACAACTAAAAAAATTCAGAACTCTTGTCCCTAATTTAGAGGTTGTAATATCTGCATCTAACAAGAAAATGCATGCAAAAGGACTGAAGTTGCAGAAGAAATACATTTAATTATTTCAAGAAGTGAAACTCACACTGGAAGATGCGTGTGATATGACATCACCATTGGGACTGAAATCATCTTTGCTATAAAAAGGGCACCAAAAACCTGAAATCATGATATAAGGTAGTAAGAAACTACTGAAAGGAAGGACAATAATTCCTACCGAGTTTTTAACGATTACCATAATTCCAGGTGAAGTAGCATGGATTATGTCTGGCTTGAATTTAGCCACCGTGGAAATTATTCTGGGGCTCAATGCCAGTGAGAGTGGAACATTTTGGTATAATGGACATGGAAAGCTGAGAAGTAGAAATTTAGGCAACTTAAGTGCATGCAAATAGAAGAAATTTTGACAAGTTCAGTTTTAATGCCTTTCCAAAATAAATACTTGACCAAACAGACATTGCAAAACAAGTACAGCACCACCAATTTCACCTCACGACATGCACATATTCCAAATCAGCATGCTAGTTGACTAGATGACACTTCGCTTGCATTGTTTCCTTTTGCTTCAGCATGCGAGTAAAGGCCCTATTTCGCAGTGGGAGCAAGTTTTGTGCTTTCATGAAAGTTGTTCTTGTATTTGTACTCGTTTGGGGTTCCTCAGGTGGACTGATTGCTAAAACGGAAGGTTTTAAAAAGTTTCTGCTGGACTACCTCCAAGAACCAATTACTTTAGCTCCATGGAACTCCTCGGGAGCTCCCTTGTGCGTGGTCACCACCAACACCTGTACCGAAACAGCAGACATCAATTCCAAGGTAAAAAAGGATTTTAAGGCAGACGCATACACGTCCTACACAGTACACAGTACACACACAAGCAGCCAGCAGAGTTGTAGGATTGAGATACCTCATCGCCCATCTCTCGCAGATGCTTGATGAAGTTCTGGAACCGATTCTTGTAGCCAGAGATGTAACTGCGAAAGAGTAATGAGGACAACCATTGACTTTGGAGTTACTGTTAGATCGAAGAAACGGCAGGCTTGACATATACGCGTGCAAAGCATCTCGATCTGATCAAACTAATACGATCCGACTAGCAACTTCAGTGGCCAAGCTAA
>KE372990.1:395788-436469 GCA_000418225.1 Zizania latifolia | reverse complement strand
GAGAAGGGCGACGGCTCGACGAAGAGAGCAATGCGGTGCGGCCTGGAGTTCCAGTCGGCTTCCGCCTCGTCCCCCTGCACCAGCAGCGGTTGCGCTTCCTCCGCCTGCCCCATCTTCCTCTGGCCCACGCGTCGCCGATGCTCCGACTCAACCCAACGCTGCGGCCGCCGCCCGGATTATACACCGCCCCACCTTCCTTTCACCGCTAGCTTCCCCTCGTGCCGTGCCCCCTATCCTTCCTCCAAGCCCCGCCTTCGCGCCCACGCGGCGTGGGAGCGGAGGCAGCGGCGCGGAGAAGCAGCGTGACGGGCACGCGCACGCGCACCCGCCCGCCACCACCACGAAGGCACGCGAGGGGATGGGCGACGGCGAGGAGGGCCAGTCGGTGGACTGGCAGTGGCCGTGGAAGAAAAAAAAAATTGGCGTGGTGGGCTGTAGGCCTCGGGCTCGGGCTCGTGCTGTATACGCTCAATGTCACATGTTATTCTACAGCTTGCTGTGAATCTTGTAATAACTCATCGTCCATCTTTTTTGCGTGAATTTTAATTTATCTCATTATTCGTTTTAAGTTTAAAATATTTATTGTATTTTAATTTTACCGAAGCGCTAGCATGGTCACGCTACTAGTATAGTATAATTTAAATTTTTATTTTTAATGTAAAATAAAAATTAATTTACTCAACTAAATATCCGTAATTCATTCATAGTTTTAGATCTAGATTTTTTAGAGCTAGGTTGAACCAATTTTAAAAAATTTTAGAGTTAGAGCTGTATCAAACGGGGCATGTGTTTCAAATCTCCTCAACAGTAGAGTTTTTTAAAAACTTTTTTATTAATATTTTTTAATATAAATTTCAAACATTTATAAATAATTAACATATAATCAATTTTATCAATAAACTATGATCATAACAGGTCATTCTTTATGTGTTCCGCTTAGCATAAACATTTAGGGCTTTTTTGAATAGAAAAAAATAAAAGAATTTTTTAAGAGTTCAAATCATTAGAAAAAATTTCTGTAGCACTTTTTAGAACAAAGGATTTGGTTTCTAAAAACATGTGAATTGGATTCATAAAGCACTATTCCAAAGAAAAATAAGCAATACTTTGAGAAGTCATATGCACACTCTCTCTACTCTTTATTCATTCTATGATTCATCCAAATGCAACATATTTATTATTCTAGTGTTTTGAAATCCTATTCCTATTCCTGGATTTTAAGAACCTTACTTTCCAAAGGAGCACTTACGACGGTTTACCAAAACCGATATGGACTGAAGAAGATGAGAATTTTTTCTCCAAACCATTCTTTTTTATTTTTTATTTCCAATTGGAAAGGAGATACACGATGTAAGCATAGACGCAACAAGTACACCCTATTAATATATATACATAATAATTAATGGATATTATCAATATAAACCAGTAGATATTAAAATGTTCGTACGCAGATGTGCGAAATCAAGTTTAAACTGAATATATATAGAATCACATGTCGACAACTCGACAATTGTACCAAGGTCCCCTCGAATTATTCTCGCACGACAACACGACAAGACAGAATGTAAGAGCGATGTATTTACTTTATTTTTCAGAAGCACGGTTTGACACGGCTACTGAGATGTGATTAAAAGAGTTATTCAAGCAAATCATTTCTTTTCATTTCGTCTGGGCCAGATCTACTCGCATGTCCAGTAAAAATAGTTGGAACTAGAAAGGAGGTAATTGGTTGATCGGGCGCCTTTTTAAAGACTATCAGCAGCTGACAAGATGGGACTAAAACAGATTTGATAATATGTTACTACTAAAAGTTATTTTAATTTTTTGTTATTGGTTTAGATGACCTAGGTGTCTTAATTATGGGATGTCAAAATAATCAAATAGTTAAGAGTAGCAAAATTATCGTTTTTTTCGTATATACCAGACAGCAACTACTTCTCCGTTGGTTTGGGACGCACACGGGAGCTGAATCATGTGACCAGGAAACGGCGAGTTGGTGATCGATCCTGCTGATGAATACTGAAGAAAAAAAGAAAGAAAGAAAAGCTAGCGTCACGAACACCATCGTCATGGAAGCATATTATTGATATGGCCGGTCACCGACCGGACAGAAATTAGAAAAAACACAGTAATTTTGCTCAGTCTTATTGGCTAGCAGATTTGTTACCATGGTTTTCGTGCGTCTTATTAGCAAGCAGTAAACGGTAACTAGTCTGATTTTTTAAATTAGACTAAAAATCGAACCGATAAAAATAATATCTACCATGTGTTAGATCTATCATCTTGTGCTGGAACGTGATGGTCTGATGGTGGGTTGGTGACGATGGCTTAGAGCATCTTTATTGTGGATATTATTTTTGACTTGTTATTTAGGACAATAGTAAACTCCTCTATTCAAGTTAGATTCCTATTTTACTATCTATTATAATGTACTTATTAAATATGGCTTACTATCTATTCTTATTTGAATTTATTTATATTTTATCAATATATTTTAACTATTAATGGCTATATTTTTATATTAGATTTGCTATAAAATAAAGTAGCAAGGGAATGAAAAGTCTTGGTAATTTGCTAGAAGAAGCTAAGTCTTGAGAGGAGGATGAGAAGCCACCTAAAATAATAAGCTAAATAGTAAGAATAATAAAATTATTTTTAAAACTATTCTTACTATTTAAGAGGATAGCAAGTGAGATAACGACGTGATATACTCCGGTCTCTAACAAAAAGGAGCATCTGTATTATATATCAACGTCTTGTCTAGAACAGCAGATCGTGCAGCCCTCGTGGTTCTTGCCTGTGTCCTGCCATGGTCAGGGTTGTACAGCTCGGGTCAGTGGCCAGCAGAATGCTTCCGGTTAGGTGCAGCATGCAAAGCATCTCGAGACTGAAAGAGAGAAATTCCCAACCGGAGACACACATGCACCGGTTTTCCGTGCAAAACTAGATCAACAGCGCGCGAAATAGTATTTTCCAGGAATTTGGCGTGCGAGACTGCTTAACATGGGATGCTGTTTTTTTGGTTACCTTTTCTCTTCTGTTGTCGTCGAAGCGATTCCCTCGTTCGTTTTCATGGTCAGGATAGACAGATATGGTGCGGCGACCGGAATCGCTTCATGGGTGGAAATTAGTACTCGCACCAAATCATAACTTTAGACTTCAGGAAAAAAGAACAATCCAGCGTTGAAACTAAGGTCTCTTTCGTTTTAGCTCGAAATTATTATGATTTAACTTACAGAGGATTATTACTAGCATGAATTATTATGTTTGAATGATAAAAGTCTGTAATGCGTTTAAAACGAAGTCTAGATAACTAAGATTTAGATATGAAATAACAATAGATAATTTCTACAATTAGTGCAGTGCGACACAGCTAATAGCCAATTATAAAATAAGCAACTAGGCACTAGACATATAATTAGCACTGTGCTACGCAAGGCAAGCTACAAGTAGGCAGTGCTACATAGGACCGCAAGGGCGTAGGGCAAGAAGAAGAAGCTAAGAAGGCTACGTAGAGCTATAATCTTCTGAGACAAGCAAGCAATCAACTAATCAAGGTAGCGTCCGGAGGTACGAGGTAGGAATTATCTACTAGGAAAGTAGGCAATCAAATCAAAATTATCATAATATGATAATTTGATTTTTTTTCCATGACTATCACGTAGTAGTGACACATTATTTCATAGCTTCGCACTGGTTTTTTATCAATAATGTCTCAAGAAAGGCTAATGGGTTTGATGATTTAATGCATTGAGAAGAAGTTGCTTGATAAGATTGATATTGATACCATTAGTGACTTGGCTTCTATAAATGTTAGAAGAAATTATTTTAGATGATTTGTACAGGTAAAGTGCATTCCTTTGTAGTTTATATGCTATTATTTCACTTTTTAATATACCACCGTTAGCGGTAAATTTTTTTAATATACGGAATATCATATTTATAATAAATATATAAATATTTTGAATGCCTTTTTTAACAGAGCCTTGTTTTTAAATTTTGGTTCACCAAAATATCAAAACCGACCCTAATTATAACTCCACTGCAAATGGCCAAACCGAATAATAGGAGTAGCTAAGAATGGAAGAGAAGTGATCATAGATTCATAGGCGAACAATGGTATGAATGCGGATGCCTTCCAGTATGTATCAAGCAAGGTGAAGGGACGATACATACATGCGACTTTGCAACGTCCACTGTCACACCGGTACTGACAACGAGAATACACACAGGCCAGCAGACGTCCCGACACAATCAAAGAATTCCGTGTTGTCCGACCTGGTCACTTGGGAACTTTGTTCGAAAGAAGATTCGCTGCATCGTGTAGGAGCAAGGCGTAGCGGAGTATCCGAGTTTTCGTTTCAGACTTTTCATCATGCTTAACCGGAACAATTACTCTGTAATCGGCGACTGTACCATGACTTTATTATAAGTCTTGACACGATTGAATCTATGTGTTACTGACAATGTCATCATGAGAGTAACTGCATATGATCTCGTCTGGCTGAACCAGGTCGAAACTCGCAAGCCCAACGACGCCAAAATATCTTCGAGCTCACCAATTCAATGGACCTCAAAGAGCCCATTGGCCAATTACCCAACTGGCCAAATGGAATATTGGGCCGAGCCGTACCACCCTTCCCAGCGTCCGCGAGATCGAGAAAACCACTCGCCGGAAGGCGCGAAACACCCCAACCCCCAATTCCCATTCCCCGCCACTTCCAGCCACCGAGCCACTCACTCACCCTTCGCCGCCGCCTCGCTCCCTTCCCTTCTGCTTGCTTGCTCTGCGTCGGCGAGGCGGCGATGGAAGCGGACATGGATATGGAGATGCCAGATCCGGAGGAGCTCGAGTGGATGGAGAGCCACGGGTTCCCCCCGGAGGAGGAAGAGGAGGACGCCTACTTCGACGACCCCAACGACGAGGGCTTCGTCACGGCCGCTGCCGGCGTGGTCCAGCCGCGGGTCCCCCCGCAGGAGACCGCCGTGTCCCCTGCGAAGAAACCTGCAGGTGCGTGCCAGTCCCTTCACCGTAGATCGTAACCTAGGTCTCGAGTATTTGTTTCGAGTTTCCACCGCTGACGCAACTGGCCGTATGTGTGGTAAGATGAAGCGTCGGAAGGCAATCTGAAGCGGCCTCCCCCTCCGCCTCCGCAGGAGCAGGAGGACGAGAGGAGCAAGCGGAGGAACGTGGATTGTGAGGATTCCGGGGACGAGGACTGGCTACGATACTCGCCTCCAGTCGCTGAGGTCGTCGCTGAGATGACAATTTCGCGGTTCGCATCTGATATCCGTGGGGACTGTATACCCATCACCGCGCCCAATGGAGAGAGGGTTTATGCGAAGCTTGCAACAGATGGGTTGGATGGTGGAGGAATTGGGGGAACTAGGCAAAGGTCTCACATTTCCAAACCAAATTTCAACCATAAGGGTCAGTTACCGAGTCTACTTCTATTTCCCGCACTTAAATAGTTCTCCTGAAAAACACCACGCTGTTGACTAAAGATTTTTGATAGACCATTGTATTGATTGTTGTCATTTGTCCTTCTGCAGGGCTTCTCTCAGAATCATTTCATTCACTGACAAGTCGTGCTGAGCAAGAGGCTCTAGCAAAGGTGCATATGTGTCTGAGATTATTGCCATTAGTTTTCTTATGTAATGATCATTAACATTAGTTGATGTCAATATATGGTATAAGAGGATTGTTTTACCGTAACATTACATCATAGTTAGGTAGGTGGTCAGCGTCTACAGAGTTCAAACAGTGAATTAAATGGTTTTGGGGAACAGTGGGAAAAAGTAGAGAATGCTGTTGAGTGTTGCTGCCACCAGGAGCTGTGATCGCTATGTTGATTAGTTATATGGATTTTTTGTGGAAGTACTTAATCCTATGGATTAAGAAATTGAGAATGTGAAGTTATTGTTTTATTCCTATTGGTTTTGCAACTGGAATTCAATGCACAGCCTCAAAAAACCATGACTCTATTATCCTTGGCTCTACACTATAAGAAGTTAAGAACTTCAGCTACTAATTTTTTTGTCATTCTTAATTTGCAAAACTGCACTAAGCATTGAGAACTGCACTAAGCAAGACCCAAGGAAAGGCCTAACCAAGCATTTATTTTGTCTGCGTCTAGAACCATGTTCATTGCAGGAAGCTGTAGGTGATAAGCTAAAGATATCTTACTAATCCATGTTTTACAATGGCTATTAAGGCATTGCAGGAAAGCACAGAGACACAAACTGTCGAGGGTTGCCCAGTGACTCCGCAAGTTACAGAGCAACTTTGGGTGGAAAAATATTCACCAAATTCTTTCACAGAGCTACTAAGTGATGAACACACAAACAGGGAGGTAAGTAATTATTCCATTGGCTCGTAAGATATATGCTTGTAAAATACTAAATCTTTGCTGAAATAATCTCCTGCTGGCTGCTGCTATTTGATGTCAAGGTTCCAGTGTATGTTTGAGCTTTTTTACTTAACATGTGTAGATGCATGTCGTTCAGGTACTTCTATGGCTAAAACAGTGGGACTCCTGTGTGTTTGGATCCCATATTCGTGCGACAAGTGATGATGTTTTGTCTGCCTTGCGTCGTCATTCTTCTACTATTCAAAAGAATTCAAGTATCAGAAATTTCTTCTCCAAGAATAAAGGTGGTCCTGTTACAAGTCAAGACAACATGCTCCAAAATGCACATGGTGGAAACTCGGAGATTTTGACAAGCTCCTTTAACAAAAGGTCCTTGACTGATAATGCACCAGAACAAAAGGTGGCTTAGTAGCACTATTTTACATGTCTTTGTTGATGTGTATGACCACATATTGTGTTTGTACTACGAAGTTGCTGGCTAGTGCAATTGGATGACATCCTGATGTTGCAGGTGTTACTACTATGTGGTCCACCTGGGCTTGGCAAGACAACGCTTGCTCATGTAGCAGCCAAACATTGTGGCTACCGTGTTGTGGAGGTCTGATTATATGATCATAATTTATAGTATTTCCTGTTCTTTTGTATAGCTCTTTTGTTCGTCAACATGGTTATTTATAATACTACTATTTAGTCACACATAATAGGAGTATACACACCTGTCTGCTATCTGGTTACTGTACCAAACATATTTGTTGTTATCCTTCCAAACTGTCTCCTGTTCTTACATTGCATATGATTTTGATATTTTATAAACAGGAAACTACAACCATTGCATTAAAGAAAACTATGATGACATACTCCTTAGAAATATTTCTTTGACCTTCATCATACTACTCCTTGTTAGTTATGGTTTATCAGCTAGTTGACTATTAGACTATTGGGGAATCAACAGTTTACTGCACGCAGATAAATGCCAGTGATGATCGGTCTGCTTCATCCATTGAACCGAAAATTCTTGATGTCATTCAGATGAACTCTATCATGTCAGATTCAAAACCCAAGTGTCTGGTGAGTTAAGCCATGCTGCAAGATAAATAAATTACATCCCTCATATCCTGTTGACTCTGCTGCTGTGTTGTGTAGGTAATTGATGAAATTGATGGGTCACTTGGTGATGGAAAAGGTGCAGTGGAGGTTATCTTAAAGATGGTAGCACCCGATCACTGTCAACGCCATGAAATACTGTTCTTTTTGGCATAATTCATATGTATGCATTACTGTGGTTTGTGGATAATCGACCCTTTTTTGTGCAGATCAATGCTGAAAAATATAACAGTTCTAACACCAAAACTAGTGCTGAAGATACTCAAGTCCGGAAATCTTCAAGGAAAGGTCATAAAATACCAAAACTCATGAGGCCTGTAAGCAATGAAGCTGCCACTTGCCATTATTTTAGCTCCATCACATTATGATAAATAACAATGCATTTATTTACAGGTAATTTGTATATGTAATGACCTTTATGCTCCAGCTCTGAGACAACTTCGACAAGTAGCCAAGTAATAATTTCTTCTCTGTATTTTACTGTAGTTCTTCGTAGTTGTTGAATCATTTAAGTTTTTCTTACAATGACTTGCTTAAATTTACAGGGTTCATATGTTTGTTCAGCCAACGATTAGTCGTGTGGTGAACAGGTGACGTGAATGCACTTATCTAAGAACACTCTAGCTACATGCCACAGCATCAAAAGTTGTTGTTTATCTAGCCACAAGATATTCTTATTATGGTCCATGCTGTTAATGAATAAGTGCTCTCTTTTTTGTTTAGGCTCAAGTACATATGCAAAAAGGAAAGGTTCAAGACAAGCCCGATTGCCCTTTCTGCATTAGCAGAGTATACTGGTACAGTTTCTTTTGTTCCATTCTCGCCATTGTGCAGAGCCAAGTTGCATCCACTGCAACTAGTGTGTAACCTAAGTAGCTGAAAGCAGAAAAAATTAGGTGCCACAGAGTGAGTCAGCATATAAGATCCTTTAGTTATATATATAGCATCTAGCTATTTAATTAATCTTAATACATTCAAATAAATATACTAGGACAGTTGTGGCATATCCTTCAACATCTGCTGAATTTTGTTAGTAAGAATAAGACTAATCTATACCTAGCTATGGAGTGACCCAGTCTATGCCTAATTTCTTATTTCTTTGTATATATATGAATATGGTAACACCAATCTTGTATTAGTTGTGTGGACTGTGGACTACTGGACTGTAGAGGGTAACATGTAGTTGCAGGCAACGATAAAATAGTAATGTGGTAATATATCAGTGTAGGCATAGAGTACGGCACTTTATACCTAAGCATAGTTCTTGTGATTAAACTAGTTATTGTTTATCTGTGAGCCCTGCACTGTAGGTGCTTGGTTGGCCATAAATCTGAGCATGTTAGTAAAAGAAGCGCATCCTTACAAAACTGTTGGGTCTCTATAAATATAAGAAAGAAGCCTAGAGCATCATTAAAAAATACATTGGATTTGCATTAATCGCCTACAGGCCTACAAAATCTGATCTCGATTCTGCTATGTTATAATAAATTGCGCATTTCCATTACTCATCAATATTAAGCATGCGTAATCTTAATTAAATTTTAGTCTTTGATCTGGCAAGTGGCAATAGATTCTTTTGCCTTTTGTCGTCCTGCTTTTGCTTTTTGCCTGTACTATTTATTTCATAATACATGGATTGATGAAGGGGAAAAACTAGTACCAGTCCAGATTTGTTTATTCTTGAGATGAGTAGTTATTTTCACTAGAGAGTAGACTAAGTGAACAAAGTCTCGCTGCAGAATGTGACATCCGATCATGCCTCAACACACTTCAATTTTTGAACAAGAAAAGAGAGGCACTAAACATTGTAAGTAGATGGATTGAGATAGCCTCACCTGTTTTTTAATGGAGGTAATGATCTTTTCTAAAAGATATGTATCATGGGGGCAGTCAGGATTTGATTCACAAGTTATTGGACGAAAGGACATATCAAAAAGCATCCTTGATGTATGGAAGCAGGTTTGATCTTTTCTTCCTGTAACACCTCTTTCAAACTTGTTTTCTTTTCTGTGGATACTGTTTGTTTGTTCAAGCAATGAGTGTGTAGTTCCGAAGTTTCAGTACTGCTGTTTAAATTAAGTGCTGAACTTAATTCACAACTTAAACCATTTTACAGATTGCTGCTAACAACATTTATACTAAAAAACAAAAAAAAGTTGATCACGGCCATTTATTAGTCCTAACTAGTCTACTTGCTTCCTAGGTTCTGCAAAAGAAAAGATTGAAGCGTGTTGAAAATGTTGATAGTAATTCGAGCACAGACAGGGACATTGGTTCTCTCTTCTCACTCATATCTAACCGGTAATTTTTTTGGTTGATTACATGCTTTGTTTCTTAGAACCAGTTCATTTATTCACATCACATTATATGTGCAGTGGTGACTATGATGTTACTATGGATGGGATTCATGAGAACTTTCTGAGACTTTCTTATCATGACCCAATGTTGCAAAAGACAGTATGTGCATAGAATCTTATAGAATCTTGATTCTACTTATATCACACGAGGAATTTGATTTTTTCCCCCTTCTGAAAATGCATCTGTGAACTTATATTACTCCAAACAACCTTACAGGTGAAGTGTCTTGATGTTCTTGGAGTTTCCGATTCTTTGATGCAATATGTTTATCGGACTCAGCAGATGTCACTTTATGGTAGCTCCCAACTTTTTATTGCATTTTCTTTATATAGATACTTGATTAACTTACAAGGTTTGACTATGTACTTCAGTATATCAGCCTCCCATTGCCATTACTGTAAGCCGACTGGTTGCTCAAGTTGAGAAGCCAAATATTGAATGGCCAAAAGCTTTGCAGAGGTAATTCTTGCACATCTATAGAGTTATCCGTTAGCAGGGTTAACGTGTATATGTTTTCAGGTGCCGAACAATGCTTTTGGAAAAGAAGGATAAACTGAAGACCTGGCAAAACCAAATGTCACCACTAATTTCTAGGCACCTGTCAGTAGAATCTTTTGTGGAGGACATTGCTTCTCCCTTTTTACATATTATTTCTCCAATGAGTTTGAGACCTGTAAGTTCTTACTTGTGCTAATCTTTGGTATGGAAACTTCCCTGTTGCACATAGTAATTTATCTGTTTAATTTCATTAGTTATATTATCATGAATTAAAATAAAGGCTGTCAGTAAAATATGTGTACAACGCTATTAACCCAAAACATCCTGCAATGCATCCACAGATGAAGGATGCAGTGAATAGCATAACTAATCTAACTAGAACAATTTAACTATCAAATGAGTTAAATATTACTATCTTCGTTCTCAAATAGATGATGTTTTGAACATCAACATAGTCTTCAATGCACATGTTTCTATGTTACTTTTTAATCTATATATTTATAAAAGTTATTAAAAAAATAAAACTATGAATGCATTTTTCATGATAAATCTAGTAATATCATTTTCATATATCAAATCTTAATATTTTTAGTCTTTCAATGATTTAAAATTTTGAGTTTTGACTGCACGCATTTAGTATGTCATCTATTTGAGAATGGCTGTACTATTAGGTAGCTTAGAACTTCTGAGTTGTAAGAGGCATTGCAAGAAAGTAGCACTATGGCTTTATATATAGTTTTTTTCATGTATTCTCATCCCTGTTAGGTGTTAGCTTGCTGACATTATAAGGTTTGTTCAGGTGGCACTGAATTTGCTGTCGGAGAGAGAAAAGGATGAACTTGTGCAGCTAGTCGATACTATGGTCTCTTACTCAATTACGTACAGAAACACAAAGTTGATACTAGAGCCTCAAGAAAGGGCAAATGGATTGATGGTGTCTCCTGAAGTTCCTTCACTTTCTCTTGATCCTCCAATCAGTGATATTATAAACTTCAAGGTTCTTTTTGAAACTTTTGTTCTCTTTACACTTCCGTTCTCCTCACTTTTAATGACAGAGCTTCTGATGTCAGGGATATCAATCCGAGCATATTGTTCTCTCTTTGGCCGTGAAACAAGTCCTGGTGCATGAGGTTAGTGGCAGTTCTAACTTCTACACGTGGAACCCTATATTTGTTTCTCCTGCTTATCGCTTGCCACCTTTGCAACTCCTAATTTGACCTATGCAACATTTACCTGGACCCTGGTGACCATCTGTCATTCATAATTGCTTGGCAAACTATATTGAACCTATAAGCATTAGCATCTCTTGGCTCTTACTGGTGCTAATTAGCTATTGTACAAAGTGATATTAATTTTATGACTTCGAGTTGTATCTTACTCAAAAGTTCTATATCGTGGTTCAGAGTTGTTGAAACGAAAGTTGCCTACTTGCCTGCTTAGTTCTTACAAGCTAGAATAGAAACAATGGCATTAGCATGTCTCAGTGGTTGCACTGGTTGACTTTTGAAACTGTCCCAATTGCATTAGCAATTTAGCATGTCCAGAGTTTCAGAACCTGTGGATACTGCAGCAGTTTTCATTTGCATCTATAATGATTACTTACTTTACACGGGAAACTGAGCTTCAGTAGTTCAGCGTCTTATATTTTTTTAACTTCCAGTCTTCCATGTTATGTTACTTAAGCTTAACATTTTTTTTCTAATTCTGATTTTTATTTGCAATATAAATCTCTATTGGCAGAAACCTTTCGAGTTGGGAAATTTCACATCAAAAGGAGACTTCTCATTACTGTTGCCAATATATGTTGTTTTACAGGTAGAGAAGCAAAAGATCATCAAAGATAGTGCGGGCAAATTGTTGAACCAGGCTAATAATGGAGGCAAGAGAGATAAAGAATCCACAAGTGAGAAAACATCCTCACGGGTTTTTTCCAATGGTAGCGCCAAGCTCAACCCTATGACACTTAAAATGCAATTAAACTCAGCATCTAGTATGAACGGTAAAGATCCAGCACCTGCAAAGAAACACTCCAAGCATGGAATTAATTTCTTTGATAGGTAATGTAGCATTGATTTTTCATGAAGCATTAATATGCAATTATGATTTCAAAATATTGATCAAAAAGCTTATGTATTTTCATTAACAAAAAAAATACAGGTTTAGAAAAGAGAGATCAGTGGGTGCAAAAACATGTAATGATTCTGGGCAACAAGAAGCAACAATTCTCAGAGACTCACGTCCATTGATCTTCAAGTACAATGAGGTTTGTTCCTTAAACTGATCTTCAAAATAACCCATGAAACTTAGCAGAAAGTCAAACAAACAATAATTGTAAAGTGGCATCTAGACACTTTTTTCCTGATGTTCATTATGTTATCTTAAATTATGTTGTTAAATATATACACTTGCTAGACAATCGCGTGATGCTCCAATCTCCATTGATTATTGAATTGATTACTGAGTCCCCTGTTTATTTTTTTGAATCCAGAATCCCCTGTTATGAGTGATCCTGTTCAATTATGTTTTGGAAAATAGCCCACAGTTCATTTACCTAATGGGATGTTGTGGTGGCTGAGTTCCTCTTTTTTCTGTTGACTTGTACTCAACAGTCGTTAGAGTTTGATCTTTTCTTTCCTGGGCTCTGTCACTAAGGTGCTTTTTTTCCATTTGCAGGGCTTCACAAATGCTGTGAAAAGACCAGTGAAAGTACGCGATCTTCTGGTCTAGCTATGTCAGTTTGGTTCCCTGCACTTCGTTATGTAAAGTCATGTTTTGCTATAATTTGTTCATTTGCTCCCATGTACTTTCCATTGATCATATTAGGCTATCAGCTAGACACGAAGAATTATGTAGTAGTAAAGACAAACGAAAGTATAAATTCATGATGTTGGCTTTGTACAGGTGGCGAAACTATTAGTCCATGAATTAGTAAAACCAACATTGCAAATGAAAAAGAGATGCTATCTGAACGGGAGTTTAATATTCTAAAAAGCAGCTGACGAGGATATAGCATGTAAGAATCCTAGCATATGAATATTAGTTTATTTATATATTCTCTGACTATTGAGTTTTATAATTTAAGAGAAAAATATGAATGGTTTGGAGCGTTGAGATTATAGACACCAAATAAAACATGTTAGTTTTTATTGACATAAGCTTATTTAGACTAAAGTTAGCTTACAAATAAGTGGAATATGCCTTGGATATAGGTCTTGTTTGGTATGGTTTTAGTTCTAAAAAATTTAGAGTCGGTCTAATTTAGCTCTAAAAAATTTAGAGCAGAATTTAATTGAGTTAAAGCTGTACCTCTGCGATATGATCAGCCACTACGGTGGTATGAAGATGGACTAAGTGTATCTTTATTGTGGCTGCTATCTCATAAAATAGCAAGAATATTTCAAAAAATAACTTTATTATTTTTACTACTTAACCACCTATTTTAGCCTATTTTAGGTGGCACCTCATTCTCCCCTCACACTTCTTTTCTAGCAAGCCAGCAAAACTTGCTATCTAGCGACTGCCGGCGTCCAGAGCTTCTCTCGTGAGCGTAGCGTAGGTAAATTTTCGACCCTTCTCTCGTGAGCTCTTTGCCTCGTCTCCCGCGAGCGTAGGTTCTCTCCTGCCGTCGTTGCTTTCTCGCCCGCCGTCGCCCCTTTCTTGCGCCACCGTCCTAGATCTACCAGCCACCGCCCGTTTCTCGCGCTGCCGTCCCAGATCCGCCCGTCGCCGCTCGACGAAGCTCTTCGCCCAGGCGCTGTCGCAAGCCCGTTGCCCCTTTCTCGCCCGCCGCTGCCCCTTTCTCGTGCTGCCGTCCCAGATTTGCTCGCCGCCCCCCGTTTCTCGCGCCGCGCCGTCCCAGATCCACCGCCGTGTCGTCCTAGATCCACCGCTGCCCACTCGCCGCCTGGCTGCACGACGCAGTTAGGATTTTGTGTACACAAACCAGCGATTGAGTTAGGATTTTGGTTATGGATTAGTTCAAGTTTGTTTTGTGTACAATTCCTGAAATGTATTTTCAACTATGCTCTTTTCCATCGTCGTTGTCCATTTGCTACGGGGTTTTTGCTGCTGTGGAGAAGAATGTGTGTCGCATGCCAGTCGTTGTTCATGCTGGAGAGAATGTGTGAATAGACTGATTCTCTGAAGTCTGAACTCAGGCAAAACGTGCAATTCATCAGACACACTAGCACACTAACACATTTTGGTTATGGATAGTTCTGAACTTGCAGTGTATGTTTTGCTAGATATGTGAAGTTAGCTGCTAATTTATGATCAATTATAGTGTAGGCTTTGCAATGGATAGTTTTATGGACTTGTTGAATAGGCAAAACATTAATAGCCAAACTGATATTTGGGAGAGCACTCCATTTGTAATCCTACCTGAGGAATAAGTGCACGAACAAGAAGCTACTTCACCCCAAAAAACAGCAAAGAAGAGAACAAAAAAAATTACTTCAAAGGAGGACACATTGTTGGTGTCGGCATGGCTACAAATTAGTATAGATGCAGTGCATGGCAATGAGCAAAATAAGACCACATATTGGTAGAGAATTCATGATTTTTTCATGAACACAAGGACTTTACATCTGACCGAACATGGAATTCTCTTTAGCATCGTTGGCATGCGATTCAAGAAAGTGTTAATAGGTTTTGTGGATGCTATGCTCAGATTCAAAATAGGAGACAAAGTAGATTGACAGAGCAGGACAAGGTATATTTGTATTTAAATTTGGTTGTAATATTATGTGCTCATTGTAATTACAATAACATTTAGTCATTTGTGTAGGTGCAACAAGCATGTGATTTAAATGAATCAAAAGACAAGAATAGGAAACCATTTGTCCTTATGCACTGTTGGAACATCTTGAAGCATGAGAAGAAGTGGGACGATAGGTGCTCTTCAAAGAAGCAAAAGACAACCTCCAATACAAGTCCAGGACGATCTACTCCTACGAGCATTGAAAGTCGATTTGATGTGCATGTGGAGGCACTAACTTTAGAGCGTACCAATTCAAGGCCTGATGACAAGAAGGAGAAAGAACGACAATGTCAAGGTAAAAATTCATCTTCAACTTGTGATAATCTTTACAGGGATGCATTAGAGAATTTATGGGCTAAAAGGAAAAAAGAAGAAACATTGAAGGTGGCATCAAAAAAAGAACGCAATGATGAGAGAATTGCATTAGAGAAGAGAAAGCTTGAAATAAAGGAAAGAGACCTAGAGTTAAGACAAAGGATTAAGGATAGAGAAGTAACGAATCATTATGAACAATTGCAAACCTACGACGAAAGATAGTTGGTCCAGATGTAGCGATGAAAGATAGTTGGTCTGTATGTAGAACCATCTGAAAAATAATCTTGGTATAACCTCATATGCCTAAAAGCTCTATTACGCTCAATAAATCTACGTCTAGGTACATAACCTCCATGAGATGGAGCATTCACATGCTCATGTAACGTGCCTAGAATTAATTCAACATCATCACCATCGGATGATGATGATGATGAATCTAATAGAGGCCGATAACTCATTTGAGGGGAAGAGAATACTAAAATACAAATACTTTACTTGACAATAAGGGATCAATGTGTGTATATATAGCCATTAAAACTAGCCGTTATAAAAATATAGCCATTGACGGTTATAATATATTGATAAAATATAGCTGCATTTAAATAGAAAATCACATTTAGTAAATATATTAGAGTGGATAACAAAATAGGAAGCCAAATTAGATAGGAAAGATTGCTATTGTTATAAATAATAAGTCAAAAATAACAACTGCAGTGCTCTAACGTTGTTAGCTCGGGCCGGGCCAAACCCAATTCCCCGTCTCACCCCCTCG
This sequence comes from Zizania latifolia, assembly GCA_000418225.1. Classification (NCBI taxonomy): domain Eukaryota; kingdom Viridiplantae; phylum Streptophyta; class Magnoliopsida; order Poales; family Poaceae; genus Zizania; species Zizania latifolia. The sequence goes on along the minus strand of KE372990.1, from coordinate 420,292 downwards.
CCCTGAACCCGCAGACCGCAGTCTGAGACTCGACTCTCCGTTCGTCGCTTGGCCAGGCAGCGGAGCCGCACGGGCACAGGGGGGAGCACGAGCGTCGATGGAAACCGCCGGCGCCGGCGGCAGGCGTGGCACGGTGAAGCAGCTCAACGTGGGTGGCAAGCTCTTTGCCTTGGAGGTAAGCTCCCTATCCCTATCCCTCTCTCTCGAGGCCTTCCCAATCTTCGTGGACCGCGACCCCGCCCTGTTGTCCGCGATCCTCTCCGCCATCCGCGCCCCCTCCGCCGCCCCCGCCTTCCCCGCCGGCGTCCTCCTCGACGAGGCCCACTTCTACGGCCTGCACGCCCAGCTCCTTGCCGCCCTCTCCCCTCCGCCCCTCCTCGGCTTCTCCGCCTCCCTCGCATCCACGCTCTCCCCCGCCTCCGAGCCCTTCCACACCGCGCTTGCCGCACTCCACGACGGCTCGCTCTGCCTCGCCCATGGCGCCGGCCTGCTCACTTACTACTCCCCCGCTCTGGACCACCTCACCACCTTCAGGACACACCTCCACCGCATTACCTCCCTCCGGCAGCTGCCTCCTGGCCTCGCCGTTGCCGGGTCCAGCTTCTCCCCCGGGCTCCATGTGTACGACTTCCTCGAAGGTCGGCACGTCGCCTCCGTTCAATGGTCAGACCCCACCGACCTTCGTGTCCAAAAGGCGAAGGTGATTGCAATTGCTGCCCGCCCTCCTGCCGATGCCGCTGATAAGAATACGCCGATCTTAGCTACCTTCGAGTGCCCGCACCGGGAGAACTGTATTTTGGTGTTTGACCCTGTAACTCTAAAGCCTATTCAAGAGATTGGCCGGCAAAGTGGCAGTGCAGCTAAGTCCTCGGTGCCAGGCCGAGTAGTGCACCTGCAGGATCTTGGGTTGGTATTTGCGGCATCTGTGAGCTCGGGGGCATTTGGTTACTCTGGGTACATGAGGCTGTGGGACATCCGATCTGGGGATATGGTGTGGGAGACAAGTGAGCCAGGGGGAAAGGGAAGAAGTAGCCGGTTTGGAGATCCATTTGCAGATGCCGATGTGGATGTTAAGCAGCACATATTATACAAGGTGTGCTCAAAGTCAGGAGATATTGGAGCCGCTGACCTGAGATGCCTTGGTAATGACCCTTGGGTTTATATGTCGTCAGGACCTAGAGGGAATGGAGGGGGCCATGGTAGTGTTCTCCATTGCTACAAGTCTCAGGTGTTTGTCAGCCGGAAGGATGGGTTGGAGGTTTGGTCTCGACTGGAAGAGCAGAGCAATGGCACATGCAACTTGGCGGAGCAACCGAGAGCCAAGGAAAATCTCAACAGCGAAGGAATAAATGAGAACTGTTTCATGAGTAGCTATGTGGATACAGAAGAAGATGCTAAGCGTGGGATGATACAAACCATGGAAGGCGGTGGAGACCGCTTGTTTCTGACCAGAGAAGAAATGCAAGGCGTGGAAGTGTGGCAGAGCTCCCATCTGGCTGGTGCTATCTCTCTCTCTTAGAAGTCTTCTCATATGAATATGATTGACCTATGGCAGTTCAGGAGGTTCTATTAAAAGGAGTGTGCATTTTGTAGCACAGGATTGCATGCATGTTCTCTTTGCTCAGTTCATGCACAAATTCAGTACCTGAAAATTCCTCCCAAGTCATGTTGTGGTAAATTTACAATTCTTGCTTCTGCATCTTATAGTGGAATCCTGACTCCTGAGGCACAACAATAGTGTGAGGAGAGGCAGGGGAAGACCAAAATTAACTTGGGAGGAGACAATAAAAAGAGACTTGAAATGATGGAATATTCACAAAGATTTAGCCTCGAATAGAAGTGTATGGAGAGAAGCTATTCATGTGTTTAAACCTTGATTAATGGGCTGACTCCTATTGGGTTTCAACTCTAGCCTACCCTAACTTGTTTGGGATTGAAAGGCTTTGTTGTTGTTATTGTTGTTGTCTTGTTTCTGCATCTGTATTTTATGTCAATCAAATGCCTTGGATTGTATTAACCTTATTTGATATCCCTTTTCCTAATCCTTTAGCTTGAAAGGCTTAGTTTTAAACAAGGTAGTTTCAAGCAAACTTAGCATCCTTAGTGCAGTTTTGTGTGGTTACACAGCTTACTCTGTAATTATCCTGACGGAAAATCATGAGCTAGGACTAACTCATCATTCTTATTACCCTCCTAAAAAAGAACTAGAATGATTCGGTATCAGTGATCACATCTTTTGGAAAGCTAATAGTATAACATATGTTCTTTGCTCTTCTGATATGATGTTTCCTTCTACTATTAGCACTCATGAAAAACAGACTATTTATACTTTTTAAACGATGTCAGTAAAATGTCTTTATCCTGGAACAATGTATATGTCTTGATAGATTCACACCCTTTCAACTAAAATGTCTCTTATTCAAAGCATCAGTTCAATATTTAGCATCTGAGGATCAATCTTTTATTGAATGCAATCTGATTGCTACAATTTTAGAGGATTTGTCATAACAGGGATGCTGCATTACAAGTAAATTTTGAGATTATGTTGCTGTAAAAAAATAATGCAGAAGTTTCGCACATAAGATTTCAAATAGAAACAGTGTTTAATCATTATTTCTGGACAATTCTATACAGTCTGTTTGTTTATTTTCTTGATTGTCTGTTCTGTTTGACAGCATTGCCTAAGTGATTTGCTTTTCCAATGTATACTTAGCAAGTGGTTAATCTGCAGTAGCTGATATGCCAAAAAGGCAAGCATGTTTTGATCTTCAATTGACCATATTTGGTGAACCATATTACATGCTTTCTCATGTTTTTACTAATGAGGAACATAGGCAACTAAACATGTGGACATTGCATGTAAAATGTTTCTAAAGAAGCTGCCATTTTTGAATTTGTTGTTGTTTCCTAAAAGGCAAATTTTAACATCAATTGGTTAGTCTGTGGCCTCCTAGCTGATTTTAACACTGAAGTTACATATTATGCACATTCTTTGCTACTAGTTGGTAATATACATACTAGTCAGATATAGCATTTTCATTTAAGAATTTTCCTTAAATGAAAATTCTATAACAACTGGTGTGAGTAAAGTTATAGCATTTTCACAAGTAGATTTGTAACTCTGGAAGTAGATTTGTAACTCTGGAATCTTGCCATGCTCATCTTCTAGGGCAATGCCATTTTCAGTACCAATCATCATGAAAAAAATAAAATGGCTAAGCTTTATAATAGGCTTCTTCCTCTTTATAAGCTTAAGTTCAGCACTGAATCTTATGAATTTTGGTCATTCATGTCTTGATGGAGTAGGTTCATTTGGAGTATAAATTCATCCACTGACTTGTCTTTGAATTTTGCTTACCAATATTATGTTGGTCAGGTACGCTTGAACATCTGTTATGCTTTAATATCTTTTATGTTGACTTGCCAAAATTCAGTATACAGCAATAATCTGTGGTGCTCATCGGGGTGCTTATATGGTGAACATTATGCATTGATATAAATGAATTATTGAAGGCCCTGTATGTTGTAGAACTTTCACAAGATTTTTGAGGATTCCAAATCTCAGGATTTTTTAACATTCTAGAGTTAATCAAATTTTCTATGGAATATGTTCCTGTGGCCCCAATTCTATAAGAAAAACAAATATGAACCTCATGTTATATTCTTTTCTAGAGGTCTAATGTATTATCTCTTTCTCCACTTTCTCTGTAATCAAGTGACATCTAATCCCAAAATTATAAACTTCAAACCATCCAAACTTCTCCTTTGAGCAATTCTGGTGGTTTTACTCCATGTTAGATTGACAGGTCATGAAATTTCAACCTTTTGTTTTTAGATTCCTGTGTTCCCAAAAAAGCTTGAATTAGGACAGATTCTGTTATCCAAATGGTAGCCCTCGCCTGAATTGAAGCTTCAGTTCATATAGCTAATAAGGCCATCAAAACAGTACTCCCTCCGTTCCACATTGTAAAACATTCTAGCCGTACAGTTGCAATATGAAACGGAGGGAGTACTTTGCAAGTTGCAACAGCATATAAGTGCAATATATATGCTGAGCAACAATACTTTTTTAGATGCAGTACAGTTTAGTTGGTAAAGGGGATGTATCAATTGTCAATATAACAATCAGATAAACCTTAGAACAGGGCGAGGAAAGAATCCAGCGAGCATGCACTTTGTCAACACCAATTATTGCATTGTGAAGAATGAACACATATTTTTTCCAAGCGTCACGTTTTCTTTGAACTTCAGAGCTTTGTTGTCTGAGAAAATGAGATAAATGATGCATGATATCTAATAGGTGTTTTTTTTTAATATTTGCATCAGCATATGACAAAGGGAGTCGTTGACTAATCTTGATTGGTCATGTCCGTATGTGATGCACCGATACTCTCCAAAACTGTGATGGTGGTGTTGTTTTGATGCTTTGTGCTGCACACTATTTGCTGGGATCTATGAGGTTTTACGGCCTTAATTTTTTTGCACAGTATATCTATAGATGTGTAGTTTGCGTGAATAGATTTGTTGGGTTACTGGGTAGGTGTAACATATAGTTTCATGGGGCTGCCTGATATTGAATCGTATCATAAATTAGCAGTTGGCATTTATGCTGTCATGTTCTAGCTGATTGTACTTCAATTCATTCCATATCGTACTTCGATCTTTATTATCTTGTTATGCTTGGAGACTTTGAGTTGGGAGTTAAATAGTTCTCTGAAGTTCCCGTGACTAGTACGATTCATAAATAAAGTTCATGCACTCTTGGTTTGCTTACTACCTTTTGCGCTTCATGATGAAGCCCCTGGAATCACAAAAATCTGATGTCTCCTTGCACTGTTCTATGCATGGGCTCAAGTGTTCCTTTCGGTTCAGAACATGGCGAGTTGTACCATAAAGCATTCGGTAATATTTCATTTGGGAAAAAGAAACATAGCTCGGTACAACATCCACCGCCATGACATCGTGATGACGCCGGATTTCAAGAACGCTGGTCTGTCTGCGCTGGGCAGCCGGCATCATTCGTTCCTTGTGTAAGACGCAGATTTGGGACGCGACACTATCTTTGCAGCTTCTTGGATTCCAGACACCTGAGTAAGTTGTGCCTGGCTGTGTATGATTATCGGGTGGTGGATTGTGCATTCCCATACTTGAGACACATCAGAACAAACATTATGGCCGTTGAGCGTGAATGCTTTAATACTAGGCAGGATAGGATCCACGTCGCCGTCTCACTTGTGCTATCTTCTCGCTCTGCTCACCTCAAAATGCATGTGTTTTACGCCAGGTCCAGCTTGTTTTTTTCGTGCAGCATCATTAAGAGCACGGAGGACGGAGCGGCAAGCAAAGGGATCTGCACAGTCAGACTGTCGCTGCCTGCACGTTTTGCCCTTGTTTGGGAGCGTATCTTGTCCGGCCCTCTGTCTCTCGTCTCAGCGCAGCTGCCGCCTGTTGCCTGGTTTGTCATCTGCTTGGGGTTTAGCAGAGCAGCCAGAAGGGCCGCATGCTCCGTGCTGACGAGTAGCCCGTTGGGCGGAGTAAAATAAATCTGCTAGTTTTATACCGACCCGTCCCTGCACTGCGTCTGCATGCATGAATGATGATGGAGTGACATTCGAGTATGAGACGCCATGAATAATTGTTGAGATGGGGGAGGAGACACAAGGGGCAGGTTAGAGCTTGCGAACAATGATAGCGCCCTCCAAAACATACACATTCCAGTTCAGTCATTCTACCGACTAGCCCCAGCTCCAACACCCAAGCTGGTCGCTAGCTCGCACGTCAACCTCGGCCATTCTCATCTCTCTCCAGCTGCAACCTCTTCAATGCAACTACGCGTGCCGCTGGGACTGGGATATTAGAGTGATGGGTTGCTGGCTGGCTGCTGATTCCTGCGTACCAGGACACCCTGTTGCTGTCGCCGGATCGTCTTTTGCCTCAACGCGATACATAGCCCACGTTGTGCTCGTCTTTTCACCCGCACTTCCCTTCTCACTCTCTCTTGCCTTTCCGCCTTCGTCGCCAGACGCCTCCCTGGCTAGCTTCCTTGCTTGCTCCACTCGCCTACCGGAGAATTCCTTCCTCTTCTCGAGCGGGTGCTCTCTTTGCACTGTGTGCTCGCGCACGCCATGATCTGAGTCGCTGGAGCCTGAGTCGAGACGGTGACAAAGATACGGAGATGGCGGGCGGTGGCAGGTGCAGCTCCGTGCTGCGCGGCTTCATGTCACTCTTCTTCCTACTGTTCCTCCACATTGGCCACGCTGGTTGCTGCTTCTCGCCGGGATCTTCGAGGCAGACGCTGGAGGAAGATGATGATGCCACAAACGGAACCGATGGGAGGGGCGGCGGCGGCGGCAACAAGAGGAGGAAGATATCGCCGCTGGCGTTCTCCCCGTCGGTGTCGTCCTCTACTGCTGTTGATGAGCGGGCAAGAGCCAGGCGTAGGCAGGTGTCGTCTCTCGCTACCAATCTCCGGTTCTATCTCCACCGCATCTTCTCCTACTCCTCCGGAGCCAAGAATGCTGCTGGTCCGGCTGCGGCGGAGGAGGAAGAAGAGGTCGTGACGACCACCGTGTCCTCGCCGCTCGCGCAGTCCCTGCCTCAGCGTCAGGCGTCTTCGGTGGTGCTGTCCACGCCGTCGTCGCCATGCGCGTCGCCGTTCCTGTCCCCGCTCTCGCCGCAGTCTCTTAGCATTACTCCCGTGCCGTCCTCGCCGCACAAGCAGCTCCATCAGCCGACTAGGCAGTCGTCCAGGTCGTTTGTCCCCCGCGGCGACGTGTTTCCGTGTAAGGTGTGCGGCGAGGTGATGAGCAAGCCGCAGCAGCTGGAGCTCCACCAGGCGATGAAGCACTCCCTCTCCGAGCTCTCCCACGTCGACTCCAGCATGAACATCATCCGCATGATCTTCCTCGCCGGGTGGAAACCGGCCGCAGCCGGCGCCGGCGAGCCCTCGTCCGTCCGGCGCATCCTCAGGATCCACCACAACCCCCGCGCACTCGCTCGCTTCGAGGAGTATCGCGACATTGTCCGCGCCCGCGCCGCCCGTCGATGCGCAGACGTCTCGGGCGGTGCCGGCGCGGTGGCGGTGGAGGAGCGGTGCATCGCGGACGGTAACGAGCGGCTGCGGTTCTACTGCTCCACCATGCTCTGTTCCCTGGGCGCGGGCGTGTGCGGGAGCCCCTACTGCTGCACCTGCAGCATCCTTCGCCACGGGTTCGCCGGGAAGCAAGCCGACGTGGACGGCATCGCGACCTACTCCTCCGGGCGCGCCGCGCACGCGTCTCTGACCGAGGACGTGGAGCGCGAGTTCGCGTTCCTCCAGGTGCGCCGCGCAATGCTGGTGTGCCGCGTCGTGGCCGGCCGCGTCGGCCGCGGCGTCGCGGAAGACAAGGTGGCCTACGACTCCATGGTGCCCGTACGTCCCGCCGCCGCCGCCGGCCGTGGCGACGACGACGTCGAGCTCCTAGTCTTCAGCCCCCGCGCGGTGCTCCCATGCTTCGTCATCATCTACAGCTACTAGCTGCGTGCGCGGCAGCGGCACGAGGCGGCCAGCCTGCATGCCGTACTAGTGTATAGCTTTTTTCCTCGTTAGGTGGCAGTGGTCACAGGTCACTCGCCGCCGGCACGAACGGTGAGATCTCATCCTCAACTCAGAACTCATGGCTCGCCGCTCGTTGATGTGTCCAACCGGTTGGGTCCGAGAGCTCTGGTCCTCTTGGCTGCATCGAGCTATCAGCATTCGGCAATGGCGCTGGCCAGTGGCCGCCACTGCATTTTGCATGTTACCTCTCAGCTGGATCGGATCGAGCACTGGACACATCATCCAACGGTGATGGCCACGACGGTGAATTGAGTGGGTGTACCACACGCCGCGCCATAGCCATAAGTTATGTAGCTTGGTTGGCACGTTCTTCTGTACCTGCGAGACTGCTGCTACTGTTGTTATTGGTCCTGTGTCAACTGTTGACTGAGGGCTACATGACCTTGTGTTCTGTCCTCTCGCTTCGCATTTGTTACTGCGCACTGCTTTATTTCCCTTCGGCTTTGACCCTACCACACTGGGCCTTGTTTAAATGGCCTAAGATAGACGAAAAATTCGGCCCATATACGTAGATGGCCTGTGAATGAATTTTTATTTAAACGATCATTTTTATTTGCAATGCAATTATAATAATGGGTTGGCTTTTTTGCAAGATCTAGATTTAACCATTCAATAGAGCTCCTGTCGATAGAACCCTGTCGACCAATGATCGGTTAACAGGGGTCTAGATTTGGTTCATCGGCTCCTATCGATAGCCTTGGTCGATAAGGACACTATCAACCAACCATAGAATTTCTATTGATCAAATGGTTGGTCAATAGTTTTTTTTTAAAATATTTTCTTTTGGAAGAATTTAGTTTTTGACATTCAAAATATGACTGATTTTTGTTGACAGTCGTGCATTTACACTGTACAATACGTTGTTTGAATATTACAGACAAAAAAGCAGCAAGTTTATTAGCATTTATTTAGGTTAGAGAGAGTTACGCTAATGACACCTTTGTCGTCTCAACTCACTACGAGAAGTGCTTCTTCCTTCCTCCCTTTATATTATGTTGTACTTTTAACATCTATTATCCTTTCATCCTTGTAGGTTGGTCTTGCCATATCTACCTATCTAGCGAAGGCGTCCTCCTTGGATTATCCTATCATTAAAGAGATATAAGGATACTAAATGAGCTCAACAAGTTTAAAATTGGTATGTGATGGTTAACATATGTACAAGGAAGTTATCATCAATGTTGAGGCGGACAAAGTATTTTCTCCCCTGCTATCTCCTTCAAAGAAGGTTATTAGCTAGCATCGATCATTATATCCACACTTGGGATGTTCCACCCACTTTGGGATTTCTATAGGATTGTTTGTCCAATTCAAGCTAGTTGACTCTACCTTACAATGATTTTTCTTTCTCTATATATGCTAAGCTAACGTCTCGGCCTCCCTTATAGATCATCTTCGTTCCATAACCTGATCATGTCAACCCACATTATGAATCTAGAAATTCTTGGTACCACATGGTGGAACAAAGTATTGAGAGCATTAGTGCAGTTTAATAGATGTGTTAGGCCACAAATGAAATGTGTAGTATGGTAGGAACTTACTACAAAGTCATCGTCGATATTAGAACAAATAAAGTATTTTCTTCTAAGATTATGTCTTGTCATAAAAGTTATCACCTGACAACGGCCTCCATATCTAGGTTTTACTAACTAAATTACACTATGAATATAAACTAAGTAAGCTTTACTAAATAAACTATCTATGTTATGCTAACTAAACTACTACGTTATGCTAACTAAGTTTTACTAACTAAACTAAGCTAACTAAGTTCTGTTAATTAAACTAATTAACTAATTGTATTAAACTACCTAAGCTAACTAATCTAAAGAGAAGAAAAAATTACTTGAAACTGTAGTCAACAAAGTTAGAAGCGAAAAAGAGAAGTGAGGGCGAGGGCGTGGAGGAGAGGTGAGATTTTTGGCCTCTTTATATTGAGTCTCCTGTTGATTGGTTGATCGATAGGATCCCATGCACCTGATCGGTCGACAGAGCGGCTAATTGGCTCTTGTTGACCAACTAACAATCGATAAGAGTCTAATAGTATGATTTAATTTCTGTTGACCATTGATTCATTGATAGAATCTAAATCGACATAATAACAGTTGAAAGAGGTATATATCTGTAATTGTTTTTTTTAAAAACCAAACTATTATTGCAATTCGAATAAAAAATATTTGTTTTTTAAAAAAATCCGTTGAGCTTCGTTATGGGGCATCTATAGCCATTTCTTGAAAATCTGAGCCATTTCTGCCTCGCGGCATGTTTGACAGATCGAGCCTTCACTTGGCGAGGAAAACCAGCATTAGCAAAGAGAGAGCCCCTTGTTTCCTTCCTCGTTGATCTTGACATTTTCTCGTCTCCTTCCATCGTTTGAAACTGATTGGGGACTAGACGAGATTTCCTGTAACACATCTGGTCCAATGGGACAGATGGAAGTGAACGCCCCCTGCACGTCCGAAAAGTAAAGATCGCCGTCTGGTCAGAGTGACCATTGGGCTGGAAGTACTGGACTCGATCAAAGAACATAATGCATTTTTTTAATCAGCTCGCAAAACGAGTATACCAAACGGTGTCAGTTTGGTAAATGGATAATCCAAATTGCTTGTTTATTTCTTTCTCTTTGCGTGTGTGAGAAGAGCGAGTTCAGTCGACAATTTTGGATGGTTTTTGCGGACAAGTCGGCAGTCGGTACCGTCCAGAGACCGTTGTCGCCGGCCGACGCTGACGGAAGGTGGGGTTCGATTTGTGTGGCCCGGCGGTTGACTGTTCCTGGTCGATGACTCGATGGTCAGCAGTCACCACTGTTTCTGACAATGCTCAGGACCAAGACTTGGATGCTATCGACGAACGCACGGATCGGAGCGGGACGTGTTCCTCTCTCTCATCGTGCAAAACGCTTCCCAGTCTTGCTTCCCCCCTACTAGTCAAGTAGTCAACGTCTTGTTTATCTCGCGGAGAAGGAGAACGAGACCCACCTACCGTGCCGTCGCCGTGGTGCCGTGGGCGCGCGAGAGCTCGCGGCTTCCGCTCACCTTCGCGCACGTACCGTACCGGCGTAAGGGAAAAATTGGTGGGATAGGTGCGCAGAAGGAAGAGGAACAAAGAAGGCGACAAGAAGGCCAAGCATACCTAACGAGTTAACTCTTTAAAAATAAAAAATAGATGTCAACCGCACATGAATTACAAGAATGCGGTTAGTGATTGATTGTGAAAACAACAATTGAATAGAAAAATAAGTCGAAGGAGCTGTCAGTGAGAAAATGTTGGAATAAATCCTTCATAAGAATAAAGTTTTCATCCGAATATAAAAAAACTTAGGGACGCCTTAAGTATATCATTTCCAGAACCTCTTCACCGTGAGATCTCCTTTGGACTAACGTCACATAGAAGACGAAACAATTTGACAATGTGACCGGCAGCCAGCGACGGGAGAGGCCGGAGGGGTGCAGCGGTGCGGCGTGGCTAGTAGCGCGACCGGGGATCCAGCATAAATGATGTGGACGAAGAGACCGACGAGCATGACATGTATAGGACAGATGGCGAGGCTGTGGAGGTGACACAGACGAGGATGGCGGCGAGACAGGGAAAGCCAACAATGGCAGCGTAGAAAAGGAGGCCAACGAGAGCGGCGCAGTCGATAGGGGTAGCGAGGACGAGGAGGGCTACCCCTATCGACCGCACCTCTCCAGTCTCCTGTGTACCGTCGGATTATCTTGTCTTCTATATAGCGTCATGTTGAAGACTTTGGGAACCTCCCCACCAAACTTTTTTCCCTCACGTATAGGCAGCCCACCACACGATACGAGGATAGCTTTAAGTTTTTCTAAATAAATTATAAATCTATTTCTATTTTTATGAGAAAAGTTTATGTTTTAAGGCTTATGGAGTTTATTTATGTCCCTACGTCACCTAATTAAAAATATATAAATATTATTAATTAAATACTAAATAAAATAATAACACCAAATAAAATAAATTTAGCAGTAATGCAATATATTCATCGTTAGAAAATAGTTTATTTAGTGTGCAAACTTATAGATAAGCTAAATCCGTTTAAGAATTATGAGATAATTCTTTATATACTATTAAAAATTCATTAAAAAAACGAATATCATATAAAAAATCGTGTGAGCTTTTAGTTTCCTAATAAACTAGTATAGCCGAAGCAGTGTGGCGCATGAGGGGCGCGCGTCGGCGCGTTTGTTTGCCTGTCTCGGTCGTTTTCCCTGTGGCTGGGCCGCTATCCTGTGCGTCCGTGAGCCACGTGAGATGCGCCGCGAAATTCAGGCGTGAGTGATCTGGTCTGTCCGGTTCCACCGGCTCCCCGTCGCCGTCCGCACTCGCGGCTCGGCTGAAGTTGAATATACCTGTTGTACTACTCGGTACTCGGGAGTAGTTGGTACGGGGCGCATAGGGGTTCAACGAGCGCCCAAGAAAACTCCGGCAGGTCGCAGTTTACAAATGCCGCCTCCTCTCCCCATCAAGAGTCAAACCCCGTCTCGCAAGCCGCCGTCCCCAACCCTCCTCGCCACGGGTACCCAAAAAAAAAAAAAAAATCCTTTTTTCGGGCTAAAATCTGATTACCGCCCGGCCTGTCTCACACCGAGCATTCAAGATTCCAAGAATCCAACTCTTTCCAAGCCTTAGCTGAATCCTTATATATACGCGCTCTCCCGTTCGCTTATCGGAGAGGGCGCAGTGGAGGAGTCGAACTGTGGAAGTTTACCACAATGGAGTCCATCGCCGCTGCCACGTTCAAGACCTCGCGCCTCGCCGCCAGCCCCGCCACGGCGGCGGCGGCCCCGGGCTCGGTTACAGCGAGGGTGGTGTCGGCAGGAGTGAGGAGGCGCGGGAGGAGCGGCGGCGTCAGGTGCTCCGCCGGGAAGCCTCGGGCGAGCGCCGTGGTCAACGGGAGCGCGGCGGCGCTGGCGGCGGAGGAGGACAAGAGGCGCTTCTTCGAGGCGGCGGAGCGGGGGACCGGGAAGGGCACGCTGGTGCCGATGTGGGAGTGCATCGTGTCGGACCACCTCACCCCCGTGCTCGCCTACCGCTGCCTCGTCCCCGAGGACAACATGGACGCCCCCAGCTTCCTCTTCGAGTCCGTCGAGCAGGGGCCCGAGGGCAACACCAACGTCGTACGGCCTCCTTCGCCATCTTGCTGCCTCATCCAATCTGCTCCCTTATCGATTCTTATCTCTGGCAAATAATTCTGCGAAACTGAATCGGTTTGAAGGGTCGATATAGCATGGTGGGAGCCCATCCAGTGATGGAGATCGTGGCCAAGGAGCACAAGGTCACAGTCATGGACCACGAGAAGGGCACGGTGACGGAGCAGGTGGTGGATGATCCTATGCAGGTCCCCAGGAGCATGATGGAAGGATGGCACCCACAGCAGATCGACCAGCTCCCCGACTCCTTCTGTGGTGAGCCACCGAAATCAGCTTGGAAGAAGAAATGAGGAATACTCGATGTTGTGGGTGATAAAATGTGAACAACTGCATTTGGTAACGGTTTCTTTGTCCATGATAGGTGGATGGGTTGGGTTCTTCTCCTATGATACGGTCCGATATGCCGAAAAGAAGAAGCTACCCTTCTCTGGTGCTCCCCAGGATGATAGGAACCTTCCTGATGTTCACCTTGGGCTTTATGATGATGTACTAGTCTTTGACAATGTGGAGAAGGTGCGCATTCTTCAATGGCATGGCTGCACCTCATTATGAAAAGTTCATATCTTCTTTGATTGCCAGGGAGGAATATATTATATCATAGAATCAGCCTTCTTTCATTAGCTATTATTTTGCCTTTTCTTTAACCACTATCAATGGCAGGCGAAAAATAGATCACATATATACGGTACACTATTGCCTATACTGAATTTAAAGCTAAATTGTGCAAACCTGTGCTTTTATTTGGTTTCCAGCATTGGCAGAAAGCCAGAAACCACATCACTCATCCTGTTTGTTCATGTTCCGTACTTCCCAACTTATGATTCATGACAATAACTCATTGTTCCAGAATTTCAACTTGCTGCGAGTGTGTTACTGTGAGTTACAACTTTCAGAAAATCTATACCCATTTCAAATTCTTTGGTTTATGTTGCTGCAGAAAGTATATGTCATCCATTGGGTAAATCTCGATCGGCATGCATCCACCGAGGAGGCATACCGAGATGGCAAGTCCCGGCTGAACCTGTTCCTATCTAAAGTGCACAATTCAAATGTGTAAGCTAACTTGTTCCTGTTCCTTCAATCCTTTGTTTTGCTAATTCTGCTATGGTGCTCAGAGCTTCTAGATCTATTTCATTTCCACTCCAGACCCAAGCTTTCTCCAGGATTTGTGAAGCTACACACTCGGCAGTTTGGTGCACCTTTGAGCAAATCAACCATGACAAGTGATGAGTACAAGAATGCTGTTATGCAGGCTAAGGAGCATATCATGGCTGGTGATATTTTCCAGATTGTTTTAAGCCAGAGGTTCGAGAGGCGAACATATGCCAACCCTTTTGAGGTTTATCGAGCTTTACGAATTGTGAACCCAAGCCCATACATGGCATATGTACAGGTATATTTATACTGTGCTCTTATCTTTCCTGCTATCTGTTTTTAACATATGTATAAGAGAATGTTAAGCACTCTTATGTATAATATAGCCTGTTTGAATACAGTTTTATATGTCCACTCATTTTCACACTTTTACAATCTCTTAGGCAAGAGGCTGTGTCCTGGTAGCATCTAGTCCAGAAATTCTTACTCGTGTCAAGAGGGTATGTGAGCACTCCAACTGATATTATTCAGACCACCTTATCTTTATTTTCACTAAATCTACATCTTTTTAAATCTTTTCCAGGGTAAGATTATTAACCGGCCACTTGCTGGGACTGTTCGAAGGGGCAAGACAGAGAAGGAAGATGAAATGCAAGAGCAACAACTATTGAGTGATGAAAAACAGTGTGCTGAACACATCATGCTTGTAGATTTGGGAAGGAATGATGTCGGAAAGGTTAGTGTTCCTTTTGGCCTAGAATTGCATTTGGTGTGTTGAAAGTCTGTCAGATCTACTGCATCACGAAAATGTCATGGAGACAATATCTTTACTTTTCTGCTTAGTCATGGTTGCATTAAGTTGACATATTTTTGATAGGATGCAATTCCAGCCATTTTCCCAGGCTTAAGAAGGAATGTGTTAGCAACTTTTCTTATGATATTTTCTACTTGGCAGGTCTCGAAACCTGGATCTGTGAAGGTCGAGAAATTAATGAACATTGAACGCTACTCCCATGTCATGCACATCAGTTCCACGGTTAGGATCTTCTTCTGTGTGAACAATGATTCTTGTATTCATTTTATAATGTGCAATGTTTGTTAGTATTAATTCCTTTAGCATTCCACGTTATTAGTTTAGACAGATGCCTTGTTCTGCTAAGAAAAGAGAGGACTTTAACCCAGTATGTAAACAGTATCCAACATATTAGCTATTGTGTTGCCGTGTTGACCAAATGAAATGCACATGCAGTTTCTGGATAACTTATTGGCTTGTTTTATAGACACTCAACTGGTACTGCAATTCTGACACTTCTATGCTTTCCATCGGGGCCTTGTTTAACAAACATAAAAAAACATGCTTGCACTAGCATCATAAATGGTTTATCTTCGCTATTTTCCATAAGGCATTGCACTATTTTTTCTAGGGTTGATACCATATATTGTCTACTGAGCAATGGTCAGAATAAGGACTTGAGTTTCTGACTATAACTTCTTCCTTGTTTTGTGTGTGAAAAGAAGTGTAGAAATTAGAATAAAGGCTCTTACAGTTCCTTGACCATATCTTGTTTCTTACTATGGAATGCTCTTGACTTAAGTGTGTACGCCTGTACGATGAGAGCCTGTGAGATTCTTGCCTTCTGCACTTATGTTGAAAAACAATGTAAATTCTGTTTGAATGGTTTATAGGTTAGTGGTGAGTTGGATGATCATCTCCAAAGTTGGGATGCCCTGCGAGCGGCGTTACCTGTTGGGACAGTTAGTGGAGCACCAAAGGTGAAGTTGCCTACAATCTCTTATTTTGGTCTAGTGATCTGCTGTCCAACCTTCATCCTCCTTCTCTGAACAAACTGTTGTTTAACAAAATTCCATATGACATAACTAGGTGAAAGCCATGGAGCTGATAGATGAACTGGAGGTCACAAGACGAGGGCCATACAGTGGCGGCCTCGGAGGGATATCATTTGACGGTGACATGCTTATCGCTCTCGCCCTCCGCACCATTGTATTCTCAACCGCGCCAAGCCACAACACGATGTACTCGTACAAAGACACGGACAGGCGCCGGGAGTGGGTTGCTCACCTTCAGGCTGGTGCTGGCATTGTTGCTGATAGCAGTCCAGATGACGAACAACGCGAATGCGAGAATAAGGCGGCGGCTCTGGCTCGGGCTATCGATCTTGCTGAGTCAGCTTTTGTAGACAAAGAATAGTCTCTCATCAGAATTGTTTTTGTTAGTCCACCTTGTTCATGGTTCCTCTTGCTGCATGTCAGGAAGAAAAGAAAGATGACATCAGTGGGTTGAAAAATGCAACAAGCTTATGTCGTGAATGTGAATCGAATAAATTGGAGGTTATGGTTGTGAGATATTATTAGTTTTGTGTTCATTAGAAAGGTATATGTTTTTTACTCTTTAGATTGTTGTGTTAGATGAGGCATGCAATAATTCAGCCATGTTCAATGGGAATATTGTAGTCCTCTTCAGTGCACTGGTTCTACTCCCTATTTATCTTCGGTTGGTTTGCAGATTCCCTATATTAATATATTATGTCTAACATGCACCATACAGGAACACATATTTGCACGCGATTCATGTGGAGGAACAGAGTAATGTGCGAAATTTCTTAGTTGATTTGTTCTGATATTTAGTCACAAGCACATTTCCCGCCGGGTTTGATTGCACTCATTGAATTTTCTGGGTAAAAAGAAAGGACACCAATACTGTAACATTCTCACAAATGGATTCACGCTCCAGATATGATAACATCCCAAAGGAACAAAAATGAGCCATTTCGATAGCTGGGGGTTAGGTTTAGTTCCTTTAAATGAGAAGAGATAATGAATCAATTATCAAATTAAAAATCAATTATCACTACTCTTCAGCCTGTTCCTCACCACGTCTTCGAATGGTGAAGTTTTTTTCATGTGTCTGAAGACATTACTACTCTGGCAATGTATCCCTACACAAGTAGCTAAATATGTGACATCTTTTCTCACAGTATAACTACAAGTTCTGTACAACAGCAAGTCAGCAACCCACACCAATGCCCATCACATCCTGCGTATTTCTTCAATCCGGATGAATATGGATCAGGGATTCAGGGCTTCAAGTATACCCTGTTCAAACAAACAGTTTCCACTGAAAACTGTGTCAGCACTCAGCACTCAGCACAGCAAAATCTGAAAGTGTGAGAGCACTCTGAATCTGGCATGGCAGCACTGGAGCAGACCGTGTACCGTATCACCTAGGTGACACGTCGGTCGTGCTGAACTGACAGCTGTTCATGTCTCTGGTCTGTATACTGTCGGATTCAGCTGAATTGCGTTTGGTGTTTCGACTTGATGTGTCCATTGTTAAACCAGCTGAGCTACTCGGATGATGGCGGGGTTCTTTCAGCACACCTGGCGCGACCAAGTTCTGCAGATCGATCTCTGTTGGGTTAGATAGCATATCCACCACCTGCTTCATGGATGGCCTCTGCTGGGACGTGGCCTGCGTGCACAGGAGCGCCACCTTGATGAAACGAAGTACTTGCTCTTCCGGGTATTCTTCCAGGTCTGGATCAACAATTTCCAAGAGCCTTTCTTCTTGCTGAAGCTTCCATGTCTGCGATTTGAACCGCATTGAAGTTTTAATTGTTTTTTATACATGAAGAAGATCACGTGTGAGTATGTCATAAGGAAAATCTGGTATTCTGTGTCGTATGAATCAGTGAATGATCCTACTGCTATCAAGAGTTGATGCATGCATAAGCATAACAATTGCAACAATATTGGTACTCTGGCAAGGACAGAAAAGTGAGTTACCCATTCCACAAGGACAAGCATGTCATGGCCCCAAGTTGATTTGCTACTGCTTTGACCACTAACCACTTCAAGAACTAGGACTCCAAAACTATATATATCTGCTTTCTTGGTCAACTGTCCCAACAAGGCATACTCTGGTGCTAAGTAACCCCTGCACGAGAAATTACATCCCAAACGATAAATACAAGTATCTTACTACAGATTATGATTTATGCAAGCTACAATTAATTGATTTGACAGCAAGCAAGCAATTAGTTGACACAATTGCCTTTACCATCATCGCTAAACACACTTAACTAAAAATATGTACAGTGATCTGATTGCTCTAGAAAAAATTACATGGAATATACAAGCAAACAAAATCAAAAGACTTAGATCAGTACTTACATTGTTCCTGCAACACGTGTGCTAATGTGAGTGATGGCGTCAGGAAAAAGCTTGGCCAGTCCAAAATCCCCAATTTTTGGAAGTAGTTTCTTATCAAGTAAAATATTACTGGCCTTGATATCACGATGAACAATGCGTGGCTGTGCTTCCTCGTGAAGAAATGCAAGGCCAGAAGCAGTTCCAATACAAATAGCTGCTCTTTTTTTCCAGTTTAATGGAATACATCTACTCTTTGTTCCTGATCACAAAGGTAATATTTAATACACTGGCTGGAATTTACGTAATTAAAAATATCAGTATTGAACTTACCAAGCAAAGCATTTGCCAAGCTATTGTTCTCTGCATATTCATACACCAACAGTCTGTTAGTCCCTTGAACACAGCAACCAATTAGCTGTACAAGGTTGGGGTGCCTGACATTTGATATGATCTTGATCTCTGTCAAGAATTCATTGATCCCTTGCTTTGACTCAGCGGATAGCTTTTTAACTGCAATTTGAGTGCCATCTTTCAGGTTTCCCTAAGTGGAGGAGACTCTTGTTATTCATTATATACTTGCAGGTTGATCAAATGTATGCTTACAAAATTTCAAAAGAGAAATTTCACAGTAAAACTATTAAGTGATGATAACAGAAATGTCATAAGTAAGAAGACAAGAAAAATGATACACAAGCCAAGTACATTTCTGACCTTATACACCGCTCCAAAACCCCCACGGCCAATGCAGTTCATCATGTTAAAGTTTCGTGTGGCAAACTTCAACTCCTTTAGGGAGAAGACTTGTACATTACTTCCAGCTCCTGATATTACTTGACCTGAACTTCTTCCAGAGGTGATATCAAAAGTTTGTTTAGAAAAAAAGCAACAAAAAGAGTAAGCATAGTACTGCACTGATTATGTAGCGTACACCTTTTATATTAGCATTATGGTTGACTAACCTATGGTTAAGACCAGAATCCTCATTTACGCATGATTATGTAGCATACACCTTTTATATTAGCATATGGAGCAGAGGTAAGAAAAATTTATATTTGTTATTGCCTACTATTTTGGCCACAGTATAGTTTCTGGCTCACTCAAACCTTGGTTGCAGACAACACAGCTTAAAAAAACACATAAGAACATAAAGAGCTTTCATTTTGGGTGACGATTATACTCACAACGCATTTATCGCGTGTTTTTTGGTGTGTTGAGCCTTGCTTTTGTCTTGAAAAGAAAAGCATGGTAACAACACTTCCCTATGTATGAAAAGCCAGAAGATGTTTAGATGTTACTCCTGTTAAAAAATAAACAACCTCCCAACCAAAAAAATCCAGAGAATGACTGCTCCATCCACAGCCCTATACATACATCCTGGATCAACATGGCTAAAGATGACAACTAGCAGATTAATAAATCATTTTGATATAAAACAGAACATGCTTTTCCTAAATCCGAATGCAGAACTTGTGAAATGCAGGCAGCATTAAAAATTCTACCAGTATTCCCCGTCGATCAATTAACTCAAGAACCGTGACCAAGTGAAATATACCTGAACGGGGAGACGTCACGGCGGCAGAATCATTTTGGTGTGGCCTCGAGTCGGAGCCACCCCGCAAGCAGCTGGCGGAGCCCCCCATGCGCTCAATCCAGTGGCCTCCTTGAAACCTCTACGCGAAGCCAGTTCAAATTCGAGCTCGGAACTGTGAAGATGGCGACATTGCCCAGCTTAGCTCAAGATTTGGCAGACATAACCTCACTCCACTCGATCGCAATAGTCAACGAGGGGGGAGAACCCTCCCAATCCCGAGAAAATACGAAGAAAAAAGCAATCTTGCGGATTCACTAGCCACGATAATCACCAGCAAGGTAAGGACCGACCAGCTACCGGCGAAGAAGGGGAAGGGGAGGAGTTCAGAGCAGCGGCGAGTTTACCTGCTACCGGATCGCTAAAAAACGAGGAGTCGCTGCTGCAGAAGTAGACAGCTGAGGCCCGAGGCTCTCGGTTCTCCTGGTCCCTGCAATCTTCTCCACTGTCGCCACCCGCCACTGCGCTGCAGCCGCAGGAGCGTTGCCGCGCCGACGCCGCCTGGTGGACCGAGCCGAGGAAGACGAGGAGGAGGATTAGAGGAAGAACAGAAACCGACCTCCCCACCCCCGCCTGTATGTCGCTCTCGCTCGTTTCCGGTGGCAACGTCGAGCGGTCCGGTCAGACGCGCAGACCCGCCCCACGCGCAAGTCGACGGCCTCCCTGTCCCTCTCTCTCTCTCTCTCTCTCTCTACCTCGGCCGAGCCAACTACGCAACCGGCGCGGCAGCACGGCAACGCGCCAACGCGCCGCGAATTGCGAATTGGCTGTTGCTTCTTGCGTGCGCGCTGGGGAAAGACGGCTCGGATGTGCTGCGGCTTCCCCGGTTGCTCGCTGCCGTTAGATGTGTGCCCGCCGAGTGCACCGAGTCGTCGACCGCGTCTCCCTCGGCGTCCAACCGCCTGTCTGGTACTCGGCCTACCGTCTTCCGCACACACAGTTCAGGAGAGGATAATGACTACGGGCCAATTTTTTCAGCGTCAATCGGAAGTTCCGACGAGGAATGGTGCGTGTGGCATGGTGGGCAGTATTTTTTTCGGTTTCGGTTTGATTTTTTACGTTTTTTCGATTTTACTAGAATATTCTGCTGTCGGGTGCTATTTTGCTACTAGGAGATTGAGATGATCACACAGGAACTATGGACTTGCTTCGCCTCATCGGTGACGACCTCGGCGACAGCGCAACGCGTGGTGGTCTCGGTGACATGGCATGACGGTTTTAGTGGTGCGACGTGTCAAAATCGAGAGGGTCAACGTGGTGGTCGTGTTGGTGTGTCGTCTTAGGGTTAGGGAAAGGAAAAGAACACGATAAAAAACATAACCGCATCAATCTGCGCAAACGGACAAAAGAAAGGACCGTATGTTAGAAGTAGATTGAATTGTTGTGCGTATGTGTTGGGCTTTGCCAAGCTTTTGACTTTGCTAGCAGACAACGGTGGCCGTGTTGGAAAAGGGAAAAGAACATGGTGAAAAACATAACCACATCAATATATGCTAACTGACGAAAGGCAGAACCATAGGATTAGAAGTGGATTAGATTGTTGTGCGTGTGTTAGGCTTTGCTGAGCTTTTGACTTTGATGGGCTTTTTTGTTCGGCTTGTTAGCAGGCAATGGTGACCGTGTTGGCGTGTCACCCTAGGGTTAGGAAAGGGAAAAGAACATGGTAAAAAATATATCCGCATTAATCTGTGCGAACAGACGCAAAACCAACCTAGGGTTAGAAGTAGATTAGATTGTTGTGCGTATGTATTGGGTTTTAGTGAGCTTTTGACTTTGTTAAGCTTTTTTGTTCAGCTTGTTAGCAGACCGTAAACAACCCGGTGGTCGACAGCTCCCTAGCTCTTTGGTTTTTTATGAATAAAAATCAAAGCCTAAACCGAATACTAAAGTTATTTAGAATAAAAACACATATTAAAAAATTACATTTAGTTTGGTTTAGTTTGGTTTTCAGTTAATTTTTGCCCGTCCCTGCCAAACGGACAATGGTATCTTCTCGGAGGCAACAGCTACCATATATGTTTCTGAAGTTTACTTCTTCAATAAATTCTCTAGTTTTCAAAGGTCCAGACGGGATGGTATGAACGCTACAAATGATCGGTTGGTCAACTCGATGCCTTTAGAAAACGGTAGTTGAGTAGTCACGTTTTTCCATCGTTTCTATCTACATCATCAAATAAATATATTATTAAGACATATTTTATGATATATTTAACATAGCTAATTTAATAATACAATTGTTATCATATTTTTTTATAAAATTGAGTAAAGTTTTAAAAAATATTACTAAAAAATCAAACAATAATTGAGAATTACATATATTATTAAGATATATTTAACATAGTTAATTTAATAATATAATTGTTATAATATTTTTTATAAAATTGATTAAAATTTAAAAAGTTTTTCTTATAAAAAAATCAAACAATAATTGAGAACATATAATTGAGGGAGTACGATGTTGTATACTGTTGTAAAGTACTCCAGAGTATACAACATGGATGCGTTTGTTGTTCGGCGATGCCCTAAAGTTGGTCGTTGGAGAGAGGTGCAATAGCTTAAGCGTGATGTGACGCCCTCAAATGCCGCACATAATTGTTTAGTTGGTTAGTTGAAAAACGATGGAAGCATGCTTGAGCAGTCCAACTCCCACTCCGATTTGTTCACGCCACGCGTATATTGTGAACACGCATGCATGCATGCTCCATGACTTCTACGAGCTGCTTTGACTACCGCCCGTTTCACATGCTTGTTTCACGAAAAAAACGGCCTAATTTTGTTTTTTTTTTTGCGATCATGCATCCGGGACTTTCTTGTCTTTTTTTCTCTTCGTTGTAAGTAATTGCCGGTTTTTCTTTTCATGTTCTCCCTCTTACTAATTAATCCCATCTTTGCAAAACACGAAATTGAACTGCTAGTATCACAATCGCATTTAAAAATGCCCAGACAGTGAAGCCATCTACCGCGGAAAGATTCGAGGGGAAAATGTCCAGTTTGATAGTGATGCTAATTAAATTGCAGTACAAGTTCAAGGACACCTTGTTGGATTTTCTCTAAAATAGTAGTATTGGTTAGAGTCAAAGTATCTTGAATGTACCCTACCGGATGAAAACGAGACAGAAAGTTTCGACGGTTTGGAAAAAAATGGAAAGGGAAAGTTATACGGAAACAGAATATTTCATGTAATAAACACGAGTTTCCATTTATACTGTTTTTCTTCACCATGTAAAATATTAGTTTTTGCTTATAAATTATGTAAAACTTTGAACTATTCTTTACCATGTGAAATATTAGTTTTTACTTACACATTATGTAAAACTTTGAACCATGTGAAACAGGAAGTTTTGACGGTTTAAAAAAAACAGAAAGAGAGGGTCATATGAAAACGGAAACAATTTTGTTTATCTAAAAACCGAATGAAAATGAAACGGTGAAAGAAACGGATACAGAAATAGAATATTTCACATAATAAATACAAAACGTTTGTGAGTAAGTTGGCACCGAATCCCATCAGAACTCCGACGTTGAGCCCTCTCAGACGAGAGTAGTACTAGAATGAGTGACCTCAAGGAAAGTCCTCGTATTACATCCCGTCACATGGTTTGTCTGTGTGGTCTTCTTCCAAACAAAAAACAAGTTTCTGTTTGCACTGTTTTCTTCATCATATGAAATATTAGTTTTTGCTTACACATTATGTACAACTTTGAACGATTGTTTATTTGTCAAATATCGAACCGTTTGAATTAAATTAATATATGATTGTTTGGTAAAAACTAAAAACTTTCTATGAATCCTTTTTACTTTATTATATATTTCATTTATCAATATGTATGTAAATTAAACATTTTGCACATGTCAAGCAATTTTTTATTCCGATAGATATTCAATTTTGTATTTGTGTCTGCTCCTTATTCTGTATTTGTTTCTAATACTATTTGCTTTCATATTTATTTTTGAATATTCGTCTTTTTTCTATTTTCATTAAAAATATGGAACATGATATGATATCATTTATTTCTATCCGCTTTCACTCCATTTTTATCCTTCGATTCCTTCTAGAAACAATATTGTACCTCATATATACCTTGTAGGATTATAAAATATAAGCATTTAATTATAAGATTAAAAATTCATGCCACAATATAAGTATTCATAGAGTATTAATGTATCATCAATCACCCATCATTTAATTTCAAACTTATACCAATATACCATACCTAAAGAAAATATACAAGGTCTAAAATACATTGATAACACTTGTAGTTATATGGATAAAAAATTTCAAACTTATCCCCATGATACCTATTTGCTCCGACTACTATAGAACGCGCCGTTAGTATCGGTTGTAAACCTCATTTTTGTTCTGGTTTTCGATCCGGTACTGTCCATCTGGGACTAAAGGGGTAGCACATTAGTACTGGTTATTCAACCGTACTAATACACTATCTAGTCTTGGGTGGGAAACCTAACCGGGACTAATTCTCTATGCATTAGTATCGACTGAGATGCACAATCGGTACTAAAATCTATAACTTTAGTACCAGCTTGACTTTTCAGCCGGTGCTAAATACATAGTTTTTTAATTGTGCCTACTGGATCTTAGTTAACTAGTAAAGATTAATATTATCTTAATTTTTATTATTTACGCTAAATTCTGGTCTGTTGATAGATAACTGGTAAAATCTAATTTAATATTTCTGTCCGATATAGACAGGTAAAGTTTAATTTAATTTTCGTTGTTTTTTCGTTTAATTTGCATCGTACGTAATTTTTTGTTTTATTTCACATGGCAAAAGAAGAGAACATAATATAAAAGCTATCACTTTATATATATAATAGTGGGTATATTTATATACATATATATTTGTATATATATATATATATATATC
>KE372990.1:377700-388450 GCA_000418225.1 Zizania latifolia | reverse complement strand
GCGCCCCCCACACACACACCAACCAAAAAAATTCCTCCAGAGAATGATTGTTCCACGCATCCAGAGCCCTATATATCCCAGAGCAACATGGTTAAAGAGGACAACTAGTAGATTGATCGTCATTTTCATATAAAACAGCACATGTCTTTCCTAAATCCGAATGCAGAACTTGTGAAAAGAAGGCAGCATTAAAAATTCTAGCAGTATTCCCCGTTGATCGCTCATGAACCGGGACCAAGTGAAATATACCTGAACGAGGACACGTCACCGCGGCAGAACCATTTTGGTCTCGGTTCGACTCAGTGCCACCCCACAAGCAGCTGACGGTGCTCCCCATGCGTCAAATCCAGTGGCCTCCTTGGAACCTCTATGCGAAGCCAGTTAAAATTCGTGCTCGGAACTGTCGAGATGGCCAGATTGCCCAGCTTAGCTCAAGATTTACCAAACATAACCTCACTCCACTCGATCGCGATAGTCAACGAGGGGGAGAACCCTCCCAATCTCGAGAAAATACGAATAAAAAAATAATCTCGCCAATCCGCTAGCCGTACTAATCAGTAATCACCAACAAGGTAAGGAGCAGCGGAGCAGCCGTGGGAGGAAGCGGAAGGGGAGGGGAAGTTCACAGATGCGGCTAGTTTACCTGACGGATCGCTAGGAAAAAGGGAGGCGTCGCTGCTGCTGCAGAAGTAGATCGCTGAAGCTCTCGTCCCCAACCTTCTCCTCCCCCCGCCGCCCCGCCGCCACTGCGCTGCAGCCGCGCCGACGCCGCCTGGTGGACCGAGCCGAGGAAGACGAGGAGGAGAGTAGGATGCAGAAACGGAGAAACCGGCGTTTCCACCCGCCTGCCTGTATGATTGTACCTCGCTTTCGCTCGTTTCTATGGCGACGCCGCTCGGTCAGACGCGCAGACGCGACCTCCCCCCGCCCCTTTTTCTCTCTGACTCTCTCTACGTCGGCCGAGCCAGCCAAGCGACCAACCCCCAGGCCCCACGCGGCGCGAAATTCCATTGGCGGTTGCGTGCGCGCTGTGGCACAGCACCACACGGCGCGGCGGGGACCGAACTACCGAAGGCTCGGGTGCGCTCTTCGCCTCTTCCTAGCCCGCGCGGGATGTGCCCACCAAGGCGCCGCCGGCTGGGGCAAATGTTCCGTTTTAGTTTTTTCAAAATAGCTTATGTCAAAAACTTTGTATAACATAGATATCTTATTGGATCACAAGAGTATCTCCAGTGAGAAAGACAAACTTGTATGAGTCGCAACTACCAGAGGACCTCAAATCATACAGGAGAGAGAGAAAATCGATGTACAATAGAAAAATTAGATCTATCAATCTATTGGTCGTATGTGTGTGAGAAAGTTACATGAGAAAATAATCCATATAGATTCACACAGTCGGAGAAAAATAACTCTTGTGTATGTGTCAGCTATTTTAGATGATATATTGATTTACCACTGATGATGGTTTAAGGACGATAATAGATGATGCTAAAATTGTTATAGAGACGTCTCTAAAACTAAAATAAATTATCACTAAAACTAAAATAGAACCATTACTAAAAATTAGAATGAATCTTACATCGAACCAATCACGTAAAAAAATTTGTCAGCCGTGTCTCTCTACGTCCAACCATTCTCCGTACAAACAGTTCAGGAGAGGACCATGATTACACGACATTTTTTCGCGTCAGTCAAAAGTTCCGACGCGTAATGGACAATCGTATCTTCTCGAAGGCAACAGCTACCGTAGGTTTCTCTCTCTACTGCTCGGTAACTTCTCCAGTTTTCAAAGGTCCAGAAGGGATGGGACGAACGCAACAAATGATCGGTTGATCAACTCGACGCGCTTACAAAACCGTACTCAGTAGTCACACAGGCGATAGACAAGGCACCGTACATTGTTGTAAAGTACACTCCGTATCATCTAACGATGGATACTGTGTCCGTTGTTTAGCAGCGTACTGTACGTCCTAACGTTTGTGGTTGGAAAGAATCAAAGAAGTGCAATACTAGCTTAGGCGTGATGTGACGCTCTCGCTGCCTCGCATAATTAGTTGGAAAAACGATGGAAGCATGCTTGAGCAGTCCAGTTTGTTCACGCCACGGCGCCACGCGTGTATTTTTGAACATGCAAGCTCCATGACTTCTACGAGCTGCTTCAATTAATTACCCGTTTCAAATGCTTGTTTGATGAAAAAACGGCCTAATGTTTTTCCGATCATGCATATGGGGCTTTCTTGCCTTCTTATCTGGGACTTTGGCTTGTTTGGATTTTTAGCCTACCCTTCCGAAATATTGGTAGTTTTGACAGGACCAAAAATTTGACAGCGTGGTTATTTGGTTTGTCGTCAGAATTTTGATAAGCATGTGTACTCTCCTTGTTTGTTTCTCTTGCCAAAATTTAGCGATTCCAATTTTTTGGTAGCAAACTAAATAGACATCAAGTATGTTGTATTATCAATTTTGTTTTGATATAGCATGTGTACTCTTCTTGTCGTTGTCTCTTTTTCATGTTTTTCCTCTTCCAAATCCCATCGTCGCAAAAATAAAAAATTGAACTGCTAGTATCGCAATCACATATTACAAAGCTCAGACACAGAAGCCATCTACGGCGGAAAGATTCAAGGGATAAGCTGCCCAGATTGAGATTGATAGGGATGCTAAGTTGTACAACTAATTCAAGCAAGTATCAATTCTATAGGTCTTATGTATTATTTCGTCATTCAAACTAATACATATTAAGTAGCGCACTGTTCCGATATCAATACAGGCTATTTTGATCAATACAGATACCGGTCCTATACTAGCCATTTCGGTTAATACAATTCATACCGATTAAAATTATATTTTGATTTTTTTAAATATGTGTAACATATTACTTATAATAAGCTATGCATTATATTATATTCAAGTTATAGATATGAACATATTTAAACATATCATATTTAATTATATTGATATATATTTTAAATATATTTATATTATTTTATTAGACCCTAAATGATATAGCGGTATCGGTCGGTATTGAAATTAAACTAAACCATAACTATCACCGGAATAAGATTAACCAGCTTAATTTAAGAACCAATGGTATTTGTTGGAGTTTCTCTAAAAATAATATTTGTTGGAGTAAAATACCTCGAACGTAACGTGCAAGAATAATGATATTCCTCGTAGCCGCTGAATATTTTGTAGAATGTTCTATTGTATCGTCAACTATTAGGTCTAGTCCCATATCAATAAGATAATAGGTGATGTATGATACCAGACAAAAAATTATAATAAATCTAGCCTCTGTATCAAAGATGTATTTGGCCAGTATAGTGTGTAATAAATGGCTTCATGACGATTACACGGATGTAGTTTCATTTATATATGGAATGTAAGTATAGAGATTTGCATATTTTTATATGCAGAGACAAAAATACGAGTACATACAAAATACGAAAATACTTTATCTAGAGTAAAAGTAAAAAAACCAGATGTTTCAATATAAAAAAATTATCCTTATCGTAAGAACTCTCGTCGGATTGATTTGTAGCTGGACGTGGTTATTTGGTGGCTCTTGATTGAGTTGGGCTTAACGGTGATGATATAGCAGCGGTGACGCGACTGCAGCATAATTTATGATATTTAATTATTTGTTATTGGTACGAATAATATGTGAGATTATATAGTTGTCTGAGTGTATGACTATGAGTCGAGTGAAAAATAGCCAAAATTACTTTTTAAGAATTATAAATCATTAAATATTTTTAAGGATTATAAATCATTAAATATTTTGAAGAAAAATAATGCAGAATATAATATTACTAATAACTATCCGATCCCCACATTCTCTCCGACTCTCCCCCTCCTCCTACCCGTCTCCTGCGCGAGTAGAAATAGAAAAGCGAATGGGAGTAGTGCGTGCCGCATGGGCCTCCCGCTCCTCCGCCTAATCCCCTTCCCGCTCCGCTCCCCTCTCCGACCCAATCCAATCCGCCGAGGCCATCACATTACCGGCGTGCGTGCGCGCGCGCTGGCGGGGAGCCCTGCCGCGGGGCCGGTCGGCGCGTTGCGTTGCGGTGGTGGTGGTGGTGGTGCCGCTGCGGTGTGGGAGTCCGGGTCGGGCGGCGATGGCGATCCGGGGTGGTCCGGCGGTGTCGTCCTTCTTCCCCCTCACGCTCGTCTTCTCCGTCGCCTTCTTCTGCGCCCGCTTCTTCCTCGACCGCTTCGTCTACAAGGTACCGAATCAGCTCCCCGCCGCGCCACGTTCAGATTCGCGCCGGGTTACGCGAGATCTCTCCCCTCCTCGGTTTCCCCCAATGCTCTCCGCCGGTGACGCGAGCGCTGGGTGGTAGCACCTGCTGACTTGTTCATTGATATCGCTGGCGCTGCGACCCTATAGCTTTCAGTTTGATCCGGCCAATTTGATGAATCATTGGTGCGCATGTGAAGCGCTGCGCCCCACCTTTTCCCAAATGGAAGCTGGTCATTGATTGCGTTGTGTATGGGCTATAGCTGCTATTTATGATCAATGTGGTTGCCGTTTGCCTGTACTCTTCTGTAGAGTACCTGAGCTTGTGTGCTATTCGTTGTTCCCATGAATTTTGGTGGTTCAAGTCCGAACTAGTAAACAAACGTTTGGATAAGGAAGTCTCACACGAGGCTCGTACGTGGTACACCATTGCTCTTAATTGTTTCCTTCAATTTTGCATCCGAAGTGTAAATTCCATGTGTAGTCTGGCTACCTATTGGTTTAATGGTTTCTCTTTCTTGTGAACTTCTTCAAGCCTTATACCATGTTTTTAGCTAAAAAGATGTACGGTTGTAGATAAAGTGATAGTTAACTAGTTATATAGCTAATGCACTAGATAATCGCTGCTTTATTTCCAAGTATGTTGTTTTCATTCCTGTCCAGAATTTTCCAAATTTCCTATATAACTATGCTTTTGAAATTCCAGAATAGCTGTGAGTTGCACTTGAACATTCACACCTTACATATGGTCCCCTATGTATGTTTCATTTTAGCCACTGGCAGCTTACTGCTTCAACATCAAAGCTTCTAAGCTATTGATTGATGAGGCCAGGCAAGCAAAGATTGTCAAGTTCTCAGAGTCCATTTGGAAGCTGACATACTATGCTTCTGTTCAAGCATGGGTCCTCTTGATAATAAAGAAGGAACCCTGGTCATTGGATACAATGCAATACTTCGATGGATGGCCAAATCAGCCGATGACGTGAGTGGAAACTATTCTTATATAAAGTCTACAAATCTATGAGCATATTTGTCTCTTCTGGTACCCTAGTCTCTTGAAGTTTAAGAGAAAAAAATTGCTGCCAGTTTATCTCTTTTATATAATCCTCCAAATGCTCTTGCCAGTATAACTTTTAGAGTATTCCAGTGTATTTAAGTACTTGGTACTGCAGAAAGAAGATTAGTTAATTTAGCTGTGGAAAAGCATCAAACACATGCTATTTGCGTCCTTGTTTCTCTTTTTGTTTCACTTATAAAACTCATAACCCAAGCTTATTATTTAATCATGCACTTCTAGAAATGCCAATCCCCTGTTTTCATTCCCACAGTGACCATAATGGCCCAGATATAGAGTTCTTTATTCTGTGGTTTTACAAACTAACCTGTTCTTTGGAGTGAAGTGATTTACCCCCTCTTTTCCTTATATATATGCTTCCTTTTTCTCTCGCAGGTCCTCCTTGATGCTTTTCTACATGTGTCAGTGTGGTTTTTATATCTACAGCATTTTTGCTCTTATTGCTTGGGAAACCCGCAGAAAAGATTTTGCTGTAATGATGTCTCACCATGTAGTAACATCTATTCTGATCGGATATGCATATCTGACTGGGTAATTATTTTTGATCCCCTATAATAATCTATTTGCTATATTTGCGTTTCCCCAAGAACTTCCTTTCTTATGTTCTGATGTAAACTGAACAACAACAATTATTCATATATTTCTGTAATTGGGTTAGAGAATTTTCCTGGTGGTTTGATTCCTTGGGATGAATTGAAGAACAGTAAGATTATCTGAAAATGATAGATATAAAATCAGAGTTTTTATTGGAATGGCATAACACCTACCCTTCTTGCTGGCAGCATAGCATTGTCATCTTGCGATACACAGATGTTTCGAAACCACTTTGCTTCATTAGACACATTGTTTTCTTTTTTGTTCATCTTGTTTCTGTTGATTCTGAGCTTTCAAATGACATGTTTATTGACTTTTGTATTATGCAAGATCAATATTTCAACATGGATCTAAGACAACAAAATTCATATTGTATTGTAGATTTTTCCGAATTGGGACAGTTATTCTGGCTTTGCATGATGCGAGCGATGTGTTTCTTGAGACCGCCAAACTGTGCAAATACACAGAAAAAGAGCTAGGGGCTAGCTTGTTTTTTGGCCTTTTTGCTCTCTCCTGGCTCCTGTTGCGACTGATTTACTTCCCTTTTTGGATAATCAAAACATCAAGGTTTGTTTGCTACTTCTTGACATGATGCCTTGTGTTCCCATTTACCTAGTAAGGTTCAAGCTTACATCCTTGTTCTTGCAATATGCAGCTACCAGTCCATCATATCTTTGAGGAAGCTTGAGAGATTCCCAACAACTTTGTATTACATTTTCAACACAATGCTCCTCACATTACTTGTGTTCCATATGTACTGGTGGAAACTCATATGTTTAATGATAATGAAACAATTGAATAATAAAGGACACGTTGGAGAGGATGTTCGATCTGGTAAGAGAAGTTTTTCTTTAGTTCATTTACTTGTGGTTGATCTACATTCATTCTTTTATCTTTTACCTTCTTTATATCCATAAATAAAAACAGGAGAACCTTCGTTAACAGGGGAGACTCCGATGGCTTACATATTGAAATAATAAACCCTGAACTTCATTTTTGTCACGTGAATGGATCATTGATAATATGTGATAAAAAATCATATGTTGATCAGAATGCCTTGTTGCAAGTGGTTCTGGTGCACATGTTAGGAGCCCCCTTCCATTACAATTACATATATGAACTTATGTTGGACTTGAAATTCTAATAGCTAAGGTTTTCGTGCTGCATCTAATCATTAAATTATTGGATGTTATAATGCAGATTCGGAGGACGATGAGTGATGGGGCGATTCTTTGATAACTGTGGGGTGTGCCATTTCATTGCTGATACTTGTTCGTGTCTGCTTTCGGCAGATTGTTTTGGTCTTGGCAAGCTTGGGGCATGGATAAGAAAGATTTGCCTCTGTATATTGCCTTATGATATCAGACATGGCTAGACCAAGAACGGAGCAGGTTCTATACATAACGGGTATAGCTAGCAACTTACTTGAAGGTCCCTTCATAATTTTTGGTCCATCTTTATTTGTTATTAGAAAAGCCATGATAGGTCGTTTTCTGTAGCTTCTCCCAATGCTTACAGACCACTCTGGACAATGTTTTGTATACTTCGACTGTTAAGTAGGTCGAGTTCTAATTCATGGGAATAAATTGATTTTTTTTTACCAGGAGTAAATCTGGCTGGCATCTCAGTGATGTCATGTGATGTGTGAAAGTCTCCTGAAGCGGCAAACAGTTTGTGGATAGTATGGATTTTTCTCTATTTTGGGTTTGTATCTGTGTACTAAATTACGGGTCCAATCTTTGAGAACCTTTCTACTTCGCTTTGTACCCTGCCCTACTCTACTGTAAAATTCGACTCCTGTTGCGGCATTGAGCAAGCTCGTTGTCTCACCTTTAAAACTGTTGCCATCAGATAGAACTCAATAAAAAGAGAGAGCCATCTTCCCATCAAAGCAGTGGAACTGTGGAAGTTTATGAAACAGTATGAATCGTTTCGTGCCGACTGCAATATGCCATCGTGTTCGCGCCGCTCGCTCGCTCCCTCGAACACGCTGACGCCGTGACGCGCGCAGCGCGCTTCTCGCTGCCCGCCTCCCTCGAGCCGAGCTTGCCTTTGTTGCCTACAGCCATATGCCCCTGAACTGCGCGCGTTCGATGCTGCGGCCGCGCCGTTGCAGTGGTCTTGAGCACGACGCGCTGCCTAACATGTGAGACCGGGGTCCGGTGCTACCATCGCTGCCAATCAACACGGCGCCTCGCTGCCGTCGTCTTCACCGCCCTGCCCGCCCACGTGACGCTGAGCCAAGGTGCTGCTGCTTTTCCAGTTGGTCGTGCGGAGACGAGGGAGAAAAAGGACAACCTGTGAAAGCGAGGAGGAAGGGAAGACAGTAATAAAGGAAGGAGTCAGCGTTGGATTCGATTTTGACGGAGAGGTGGACAGCATGGGATACAAAGGCAGCGCCAGGGCACATTCTGACGAGACGAAAAGCACATAGAGAGCAAGAATCTCTACTAAACAACTGCATTGACAGCGAAGATTGACACTTGAGGAATGCAGCAAGAATTTGGATGCGTGAAGGAGGCATCTGAATAGACACGCATGTGAAATGCATTAGACTATTCAGCATCCAGCAGTACGGAATGAAGCACAAGAATGCAGAAACAATAACCCGAAAAGCAGTCAAATGGAGTAAAAACACACTTCCATAATTCAACCTACCAGGAAAGGGAACCCAGATTGTATGCTGACTATTCGAATGGAAACGATGTCCAGATAACAAAAACAATGTGCAAAACCATAATATGTGATGTAAAGATTTGGAAAATGAAAATCAAGGTAACCTGCATACCCAGATAATCCAGCCAGTCCTCCCTTTGTCTGATCTGCCCTAATTTGATCAATATACAAGATTATGAGCCATATAAGATAGGGCAGCAGAATTCAGCACCAACCATCAGAAAAGAATTCCCTAATGGGGTGATTGAATAAACTCCAGTGCTGTCACGCAAGCGATTTAGAACGAAATGATGAGAGCAGCCATTATGATGACTGGCTTAGAAAATAGTCTTTGTCAGACCAGCTTGGAAAGAAGTTGAAAGCAGAACATACAGTGTTCCTGCAACCATGGTAGGAATCATACATCTGTGATTAAAGGATAACAAAGACCAAAATTATCTGGTTCAAATAAAAATCGGTTGGTATCAGCAAGGTTCTCTATTAAAAAGAGCACTGGGGATTGTAACAACAGTGTGTTTGGAATTCACATGTTCTCACTCCCATACACATGGAACGGACAATAGCTAAAGGATTAGAATTTTAAGTGGTCGGAACACATTCAGAAAACTCCGAACAAACATCACCTTAGTTTACATGAGGCCAGGAGACTATCTAGAGATCTTTGCACCTAGAAAGGGGGATACACAGATTCATGCTTGATCAATAGAAACCAAAATTAGAACGATCAAGCATCAGCTTCAAGCTTCTTAGAATGTAGATTGAAACACATGCACTTATCGACAAGAGCCTCAGACTCATTGCCATATTCTTTGAACCTGTACTCCTCCAACTTGAATGCTGATGGAACCTTCCCCTCACTGTAACATCGGTTGCACAAGCTGAAGGAGTGCTTTGTCTCCTTGAATCGAGAACCAATAATAGGATATCGGCATATTGAGCAGGTGTGGTGGCCGTGACGAATGTGATCACTGTCTTCAAGCTTCACCAATGTGCTTAGGATTCCAAATCCCCAATCAGGATCATTGAACATTTCAAGGAACTCTGTGTATGATACCATAGTGGGGTCAGACTCCCCATGCATTTCTAGCATGTCACTAGCCCCATGGGTGGGTATATAAACAGCACGAAGAAGTTTGATGTAGTTCAATGCATCGCTCCTCCTAATCTGACCACTGCTTCCTTCACTTGCAGGACGCCAAAGAAGTGCATCAAAGACAACCCGTTTGCGTCTATCCACAGGACCAGAACAAACTGGGGCAATGATAGCAAAGAACATCCCAAGGTCAACACGGCCAGAACCAGAGGCATCAAGGACGGAGAGAATTCTTTCATTAATAGCCTTCACAGAACCCTGGAAGGTATCTGGCTTCAGGAAAGATAGGAGCCTACGGAGAATAACCTCAAGAGCTGCTTTCCGTATAGACTTCTCTGGATTGCCAGTGCCCGAGTAGGATATGGGGACATCAGTCTCATTCATCTCTTTCCTCAGAAGCTCCACATCACAGCGTCTGAGCTTTGTCATTCTCTCGAAGGCCCTTATGTCAAGGGCATTGGCCAGGTCTTGCCGCAAGGTGGTCTTTCTTCCAACCCTCTTGAACTTTGATGGCTCCACTACAACAAAGGCATCCTCTCCTTGAGCATCATCTTTACCTTTGGAAGGCTTTGGTTTCTTCTTCTGCAGTGTCTTCAGATGCGAGATGGCATCATACACCTCTACCCTCTGTGTCATCTTAAATGCCTCCTTAAGTGCCTTCTTGGCCTCCTCAGACTCGCCCTGGCCAAGCAATGCGACCGCCTTGTTTAGCTGAGCACGCCAATGGTTAGGTCGGATGCTCAGCACACGAGTATACATCTCTGCTGCCCGCACAAAGCGGCCAGCATCCATATTCAATCCACCGAGATTGTACAAGGCATCAACATGCCCAGGTTTGAGATCAATTGCCTTCTGAAATTCCTGAACTGCACGGTTGTCATCCCCAATCGCGTGCAGGGCTGAGCCAAGATCACAGTGTGCATCAGCATATTCTGGCTTCAAGAAGATGGCCTCCTCAAGTGCCTTCTCGGCTGCACGGTACTCACCAACGCCAAAAAGAGCACTCCCAAGGAGCTTCAGCGCCCGTGCATGGGATGGACACAGAATGGCAGCCTCTCGGTAATGCTCACAG
>KE372990.1:342856-368001 GCA_000418225.1 Zizania latifolia | reverse complement strand
TCTTGAGACGTCTTGAGACCTCTACACACGTCTTCAGAGGCTCCTTCAAGCAAGGACGGCTTCTTCGAGTTATAACACACGCACCCACAACTCTCTGAGCCCTAGCTCGTGTAATCCGACACTGTAAACTCTATTCCCGACTAGTAAACCCCTCATCAAAACCTAGTGGACGTAGGCCTATTACCCTATCAGGGGGGCCGAACCACTCTAAAACCTCGAGTCACCTCCGGCCAGTTCTATTCATACGAGCTGTGCAACCATCAGGTCTTGAGTGCAGCGCTTCCCTGCTATCACAAATCACCCCCTCGGACCACCCCCGAGGAGGATTGTCCGACCACCCGTCGACATATATAGTTAAGTTTCTTGTGATGACAGAACACAAAATGCACCAAACCATCCCTAGCTTTGTTGATAGAAAAATTGCTCTCGTCGCATAAAAGTTATTACTCTTTTTATTCATACTTAATTCACTCTATAAAATTACCATAATTGTCTTGTTCATTTGCCACAAATCACTATATTTACATGTTTGCTCCTATCTTTTTCATGTCTTCCCATTTTCTTCCTCTTCCACATCTTCCCCTCCACCACCGGCCATTAGATGTCGTTGGTCTGCCTACTGTCACCTTCACCTTCAGTTGCTAGGGAGCATGAGATCGTCACCTCCTTACGTGATATCCCCTTCGGTTGCCTTCCCTGACACCGTCGCCTTCGGATGTCGGCCCATAGATCGGCCCTCGTGTCGCCGTCGCCTCATATCGTCGACACGTGTGAGCTTGTTGTTGGTCCTCGAGTATGTCACTTAACTTTACGGCATGATAAAAATTTCCTCCATAGGTTAATGATCTCTGTCATTCGCATTTGTGTCGAGGGGGTGACCATGACATAGAAAGCTATCAAGAAGCTCATACACATGGAGCTTTTGTGCTAGGATTTTTGGGAGCACTAGTAAGGCGTCATAAACAACATTCCATAATTTTTGCAGTGGACATCGAGCAATTATACATCGTCGCACAGGGTTAGTAATTAAGTCATGTAAAAAAAGTGTTTCCATATATTTGCACAAGAAGTGTTGATTCATAGAGGATAAATCTCCAGGACGATATATATAGAGTACAAGTGTAGAGGGATATAGAAGGACTCAATACAAATCTAGTTATATATGTAGTATTTTGATAGCTACCATATATGTACTCTAACATCTCTGCAGTCTAAGCATGAGCAAAGCGGACACTTGGACTAGAATAGAGACCGACAAGAGGGCTCAACAACAATTATAGTTTTTTGTACCATAATCGAGGTAGCCAAAAGCGAAAGGTACAAAATAGTCGTGGTCTATGTAGCCCTATGGAAGGTAGACATGGGCATTGTCAACATAGCCAGAGTTAGCCATACTCGAGGTAGATGTATCTCCACCCATCATTTGCATAACCGTCGGACAACGTGGGCTATGTGGTTGTGGGCCCATATTAATGTCCAACTACATGAGCCCTCCCCAGCAATAGTATGGTTCTCCTTGAGTATGGCCACTACCATAGCCAAGTGAGGTGTCGTCATACAGGGTGACAACAAGATAACCAGAGCATAGTGGTGACCCAACTACTAGAGCAAGTTGACAACACAACCATCAGAGCAGAGTGAGCTCATTGACTAGATGAGTGCGCAAGACGTAGCGTGATTTGAAGTACTCGGTTAGCCTGCATGAAATGTGCATGCCTTACATAGGTCATTCCACATTAGTGCAGATAATCTCTCATATCTTACGGTATCGTCATAGCAAGCCCCTGTTTCGTCAAACGAAAAGAAGATGTTCCATCAAACAACCCCTTAGGTACCGATTGTGAGAGGACATCTTGAGGCAATAAACCTAGCGATGTGATAAGGTAATGGCATAGCTAGACTAAGCATAATGATAATATATATATATCCAGTAGAGTATTGTACAATGAGTCAAATCCCTTATTAATATAACATTCCATGGTGTGAAGGGCATGCAGTCTAAGATACACAAGCCTTTGGAAGTGAAATGAGATGAAGCCAAGTAAGACAACCCAGTGTAATTATTCTTCTAAAAAAATCCAATACACTAATATGATATAGGGCTATTATCTAAAACCTTTGTAAATTGTATGTGTGTTTTCTCCGTGACACTTGGGTTATTCGTAGCTCTTCAACCCAAATGTGTATAGGGGATTGCAGATAATAGAAGCAAAGAGAGACTCGAGAGCGAAGGCGATGTGTGATAGCATGGGAGGGCCAACGCAAACATCAATTATCACCGAAGTTTATATGAATTAGGAAAGAAGACAAACATGTGCATGTGAGAAGGAAAAACAAAGGTAGATTAGGAGAAAATTTGCTCAAGCATGCATGCAAAGATAAATAGATGACGGAATAAGCTGCAATATTATGATGAACGAGATAAAAGAAAAGAAAAGATGCGGTGATGATGTACCGAATAGGTAGTAGCGGCCATCAACGAGGATCGGCAATGCAAAAAAAGCTCTGGTAGCATGATGATGACCTAAACGGCAGTAAAAGTGATGCGAGTGAGTAGCAATTTGCAACTTAAGGGGCAACATAGCGACAACTCCATGTCGATACAGATTGAAGGTCCGTCGGTTGTAATGCTAGACCGAAATAGGACCGCTCGATGTTGTAGCAGCCAAAGGATGGAGACCACGAGCAGGCTTAATCCGGCCATCAAGCCAATGGCGTGTGAAACGGCCAAAGCAGAAGCAACAATGCATCGAGTCGATGATGAGTTGATGAAGTAGGACGAGACAAACCGATCTCTGAGAATCTGATAGGAAAAAAAACACAGCAGCACAGTCGCAGCAATAATATGGATTGTTATATTTAGCCTCGGGGAAATCACACGTTATAAATCTGATCATATCTCTAATATTCGAATAACTGCCTTATACACTAACAGGAAGTCGAGGTAAACATGCCCCGTGAAGCACACTGTAAAGATTTCACCGTTTTGCAACCGGACGTCGGAGCAATCATACATCTTTTAAGCACACGTCAATATCCCATGGGCACAAGCGTTTGGAACGCGCATTAAACTCAACATTACAAGTTTAGGCAACGGAAGAATTCAACACGTAGATCACGTCAGAAACAAGCATAATATGTACTAGGTATACAACTCTCATGTGTCTTGAGAACGTCACAATGCACAAATGATTTTACTAAGCTGAAAATAAAACATGTCACGAGTGTTGTTCTTCATGTCATGCTTAACCAAAGAAGATTGTGTGTTCTCCAACCTTTTGGAATTCGGACCTGCACCTACAGAACCCAAGGTCAAAAGGATTGAAGTTATCCACAGCCACATTAAGTAGACACAAAGGCAGGTTATGTACAAGTTAACCGCAGCAGGATCCGCAAGCAGGAAGAGAACCTGGAATTATTGAGCTTAGTTAGACTTATCATGCTGAAAAAGGCACTACAAACTGGAATTTGACTCAGCACTTACTGTGATCGTTAGATCGAATGTCAGATAGCGTGCGAGGACCTCCGGAACCGCCTCCACCGCCACCCCCATATGGGCCCCTCCCAGAACCACCACCTGGACCTCCTCCACCAGGTCCACCATCCCATTTCTTACCAGAACCATACCCTTTCCTGTAGCTGTCTGTTTTTTCAATCTGAAAGAGAAGTGCGGGAATATTACATTCTTTCCGAGTGGTGGCAGTGTCCATTTTGGAAGCACACGGAACAAAAGGAAAATCTAACAATAACAAAATAAATCAGGTAGATTAATTCTAATAACATACTGAGAACATAGTGAGGAAGAACATTCTGATGAAATTCACAACAGCCCTGAAGAAGTCAGAAATTATGCTTAGCCGCCATACTGTCCGCTTGTCTTTTACAACACCTGCAAGATACATTAAGAATAAATGAGTTTGCTTTGATTGATGGCAAGTCACTTGAATGAGACAAAATATTTACCAGTCAGGAAAAAAGGGTAAGAGGTTGTCAATAATCATATAAAAGAATTAACATCAGGAGATAGAACAAATTCAACAGATCAGTTAATGTTGTAATGCTATGGCATTCATGAAAGCCAAAGAATTGTTCTTGGTTGCTACAAATGGAGACATAAATAATCTGTCAAGTGCATAACAGCATAAGCTTAAAAAAACTCAGAAGTAAGCTGCAGAGGCACAAAGATGCTGTATGAAATTGATTTTTTACACTAAATCAACTGTACAAATTGATGCAGGCCAAACACACATGCAGTAAATTATGATATTGATCAGACCAATTCAAGGGGTACAAACTAATTCATGGTACATTAATAACCAATCCAGGTTGAAGTGCTTTATTGAGATTACTTGTTCCACTCTCACAATCCCACTCTGTATCAAAAGTTCTAATAGCTTTGGACGTGTGACGTGTCAACTGTCAAAGCACAAACTTGTAAGTTTTTGCCAGGCAAAAATTTGTCTTGATTATTCAACATTTTAGGCAACAAAACATACACTTTAATCTAATTGACCATATGAAACAATCCTGACAGGTTGCCTAATTAGGCTAATATGTTCCTTAGCTTACATCTGGTTGCATGATTCCATCTACTGAATCTCAAGGGTATACAAGAAAGAACTCACCATTTTTACAAGGTAAAATACCATCACTGAGTTAATAGAATCAAACTTAAAGTTGTATTATGCTCATCATATCTAGTATGGGTGAATATTCCAACAGTCCCAACAGTGGAAATTCTCTTCAGTCCAAAAACCATTTAAGATATCCTGTTCCAAAATGACCCAGAAGGATACTAAACAGTGAATGAATGCTGTTCCCAAATGATCAAGGACCAGAAATAAAGACCAACAAGAATTAAATCACTGCACCATCCAATTATCTGAAAACACCCCACTTAACTGTATTTTTGCTAATTGCAATGTCTATAAATGCATGGTTCGTTACAAAGATAAATACATCAATAGTGTAGTGAAAACAGGCTACCTTCTTATTCGCTTTGTTCTAACACTGTATACAACAATGCAATTGCTAGTTCACTATCTGTAATCTGTTACACCCTATTTTTATTATTGAAATAATAAATGAAATGAAATGAATTTCTAGATATTAGAAATTAATTAAAATGGAATTTTGAAGTAAAGAGAAACATGGAATAAAAATTATCCTTAAGAATTGGAGATGGGAAATTTTTGTTGAATATCTCATGTGTCAAAGTTATCCAGATAAATTAAGTTTACAGAGAAAAATAATATTAGTATA
The DNA here is from genome assembly GCA_000418225.1 of Zizania latifolia. Classification (NCBI taxonomy): domain Eukaryota; kingdom Viridiplantae; phylum Streptophyta; class Magnoliopsida; order Poales; family Poaceae; genus Zizania; species Zizania latifolia. The sequence continues at coordinate 362,739 of KE372990.1, read as the reverse complement.
ATAATAATAAAAGGAATAAAGGAAATTGTTAAAAGAAAATCATTAAAGAAGTATAAATTCTCTTAAGAAAAGTGAGCTGAAAATATTTCCTAGTGATTACTGAACGGCCGGGATAAAGTGCTCCATTTTTCAGCCTGGTGAATATTTCCTAAGTAAATCCTATAATGAATCTCGAGCTCGGCCGTGTTCGGTACTTCTGTAGTTCTGGGGACACATACCTAGATTTGCTGGAACATACCCACATGCCGCCCTCCACCGGCGGAATCAGCAGTTCAGCACACGACGGCACGTTTACGCACAATTCTAAATCTAATACCGAGATATGATCACATGAACCATCCAGATTGGAGTATTCGACAAGGCCAACGAACTCAGAAGCACAAATCACAGGTCAAAACAGATTACCGGCGCAAATCTTACAGAATCTACCGAATCCACAAAACCAGATTACCTCTCTCGACGTACGCCATGGTCACGCCGGCCGGATCGCCCTTGCTGCCCTCTGCGTTGAAAACAATTATGATCAGATTCCCGATTTTCGGTCAGGGGCGGAAGAACTAAAGAAGAGGAAAGCCGGAGGGAGAAGGGGATTCGCGAACCTTCTTCCTTGCGCGTGGAGACTGGAGAGACCGATGGGTTCGAGGTCACGGGCCTTGCGAGTTTTATTGGCTTTTCACTCGTGGTGGACCCGAAGTTTTCGCGAGGTGGGGGCCACATGGCCCACACGTCAGTGGCATACATTGGTAGCGCGAACCGGTGAGGAGGAAAAAATATGCTGCCACGTCAATTGTGCTTCTGCGGGCCGTTCGATCGACGATGTGGGTTGGAGATGAATTCAACAAGTTCGTTTAATCACCCGCGCTCACTTCACTTGACAGTAGCCAGGTTCTTTGGAGATTCGAGTTGTTGACAGAACCGCAGATGTATTGTATATTCTAAAATAATTCTACACAAACGTTCTTTGCTTTAAATTTATGTTGTAATCAAAATACAGCGTACACATGTTTTTTTCGAAACATGGTAACTATATTAAAATAAAAGCGGTTACAATCTTGACACATATAGCTACAAAACAAAGAAGTTCGGATGAAAGAAAGGCTGGACATCCTAAAATTTGAAAAAAAAAATCGGACGGTAATTCAACACTAAGTGAATAATATTTCATCAATTAATAAAAAATATTTTAGTATAATAAATAAAGTAAAATACAGTCAAATTTAAGTTAAAATATTTTACTCTCACGTATAAAATATTGAGTTTCAACTACTAAAACATAACAAGTGTGCTACATATAATTGTTTCTTGGTATTGCAAACAACATCACCAAATGTTACATTTATTTAAAACATTGTTTGACAACGTAATAAAATATTTTTTAAAATATTTTTTACTGAATGTGAAAACACTGCTCGATTTTTTTAAAATCTTAGGACACCCTAAACAAAGCATTATTGAAGAAGTTCTATTAACTTGAAACGCATAAGAGATGCATACAACATAGCCGGACCAATTATGACAAGCACAAAATCTTATTAGATATCCATCCATGATCTCACAAATACCGTTACCAGCAACAAATAGCTCACCAATTAATTGAGTACCTTGTTTATTTTTGTTACCTTGTTTATGTTTATTTTATATTATGCATTATGTGTAATATATTATTTTTTATGAAAAGAATGTGTTGTCATAGGTCGAATCTACACATGACAGATCAAATAGAATACAGCTTCTAGTTCTTTTTGGATTTGAGAAATTGCATACGCAAATGTCAAAATAGCTTAAATGGGGAGCATTTTTTCTGATTGTAAACATACATATTACTCTTTACTTTAGTTCCAAGAAGAAAACGTACTTTTGCCATCGATACATAGCTAATTTCCGTGGAAAAGAAATAAGATGTTCATGCATACATCAATGGTGGTGCGCGAGAGTGGAGCACAGAGGACAAGGTACGTAGCGACAAGGGGGCATGACGAGGGAAGTTTGACATGTTGGTCTTGGACTGCTGCAGATATACAGAATTAAATCGGCTATAACTTTGGCATGCTATCTGTGATTCAGTTAAATCAGCTATAACTTTGATATGCTATCTCTGATTCAGATGATCTTAAATTTTTTTCAAAGTTTGAGAAGTCTACACTCCAAGGTTTTGATCTTATACCAAAATTCAGTTTGAGTCGTCCAGAATCTCAAAAAATCTGTATTATCGTTTCTATCAGAGTCAAATTAGACAATAAAGACTTGTAATCCGATTTGTAATGAATGGTTTTCATATGTGAGCACCTCCTCAAGTCTCTAGCCCTATAAATACCCTAGGTTTGTCATTTTTTAGATAGGTTTTGTTAGATTAAAGTTTAGTCATTGTTATTTTGCCAGGTAAAACCGTGATCGGTTATATCGCCGTTTTCCTATTTTTAGAGCTCCAAATTTTTGTCATCATATTGAAACCTTATATGTTATATTCATAATTGAGTTATTTTGCAGAGAAACCTTGATTGCTTGCATGAGCAAATATTCTCGTGGTTTGGATCGTGCTCTATTAAGATTATAAACAACCTTTGAAGTTGGTATAGTGATTGCTAATACATGATGTCCTTGGATGATTATAGTTGGATCGTTAACATTACCTTTTTTTAATCAAATATTATCTCTCTCATCAAAAGATCAGACTATCCAAGTTCATATTAGTATGAGTTCTATGCACCTTTTGAGACAAGATATGTTTTTTCTAAGCTTTACAAGATATGTTCGGTTACTCATGCATCATGATAAGCTTGTTGACCTGTACATCTTGCACCATCAAAAAAGTTCAAGATTCCTTGGCTATTCCGAACCAAGAGGCACCTACTCCCAAACAATCACGCTGACTCATGCAACCGCCATGTACGTCGAAGATATATTTTCGCAGCAAAACCAAGATCACACCATTTCCTTCAACTTGTATTTCTCTGCATGCAAGTTGAGATCTCTCCCTGCCGCTCTCCAACCCTAGCTCATGGAAGAGAAGAAGAAGCCACGTGTACATGGAGGGCGCGATGGCATCGTGCAGTACCCGCGCCTCTTCTTCGCGGCCCTGGCGCTGGCCCTGCTCGTCACGGACCCGTTCCGCCTCGGCCCGCTCGCCGGGATCGACTACCGGCCGGTGAAGCACGAGCTCGCGCCGTACCGTGAAGTGATGGCGCGGTGGCCGCGGGACGACGGCAGCCGGCTGAGGCTCGGCAGGCTGGAGTTCGTCGGCGAGGTGTTCGGGCCGGAGTCCATCGAGTTCGACCGCTACGGCCGCGGCCCGTACGCCGGCCTCGCCGACGGCCGCGTCGTGCGGTGGATGGGGGAGAAGACCGGGTGGGAGACGTTCGCCGTCATGAGTCCTGACTGGTAAGAAACACATCACTATTTCTCGCCTCCATAGGGCATTTTAACACGAGCTCTAACACGATCGAGGTGTTTACACCTAGGTGCTTAATATGTCAGATTAATTAAGTATCATTGTAATCACCTACCCTATACTACAACGCCAGTATCTACTCCAATGTGCTTGAATCAATAAATTGTAAGTTTTACTTATAAGCACCTGCTAAGCATTAGAATTAGCACCTCTTCCAGTCTACGTGGCAAGATAAAACAGTTAGGGCTCCTTTGGATTGTGGGATTTTCTTATGATTTTTGAAGGATTCATTTTCCTTATAATTTTATTCCTATAAGTTTATTTGGATGGAAAAGATGTTGTTCTTAAAATCCTGAGGATTTGGTTTCTACGACCCTTTTCCATAGGAATATAAACATTAGATCAGACCTCTTGGGAATTTTTCATAGCAGGGAGTGAGTGAGCACAATATACATATGTATGTGTAGAGCAAATGCCTAACGACTAGCATGGACATCATTCATCAACCACTTTGGGTCAATGGCTAGTTTTCAAATTACAAAACTTTTGAAAATGATTATATTATAAATTCTAGAATCCTTTGTTTTTCTATGATAAAGCCAAACATATTTTCTAGCAAATTCTAGGAGAATCCATTCATATATGATTCAAATATGTAAGACATCTCAATCCTATATTTTCCTTATTGTTTTTTCAAATTCCGTGTTCCAAAGAGCCCTTAATGTTTATAAGCACATGTATTAGAGATGACCTAATTAACAATCTTTCTCATAGCATTATGCGTCCAATTAATTGTGTGCTCTTGATTGGGAAAGGTCGGAGAAAGTCTGTGCCAATGGGGTGGAGTCGACGACGAAGAAGCAGCACGAGAAGGAGCAGCAGTGTGGGCGGCCTCTCGGGCTGAGGTTTCACCGCGAGACCGGCGAGCTCTACGTCGCCGACGCGTACTACGGCCTCATGTCCGTCGGCCCAGGCGGCGGGGTGGCGACCTCCCTCGCGACAGAAGCGGGCGGGAGCCCGATCAACTTCGCGAACGACCTCGATGTCCACAGGAACGGCTCCGTGTTCTTCACTGACACCAGCATGAGATACAGCAGAAAGTGAGAAGTGAACTGCCATTCTCTGCATGCAGAGTTCAGATGTGTAGATGGCTCTGTAATTCCGAATTCTTTATCCAATGTTGAAGACGATCTAACTAGAATCAGCCATGCAGGGACCATCTGAACATTCTGCTAGAAGGTGAAGGCACTGGAAGGCTGCTCAGATATGACCCAGAAACCAATGCTGTCCATGTCGTGCTGCACGGGCTGGTCTTCCCAAATGGCGTGCAGATCTCCGACGACCAGCGGTTCCTCCTCTTCTCCGAAACAACAAACTGCAGGTAGAAAAAAGAGAGAACTTTCTCAGGTTCTGAAACCATTCGGTTCGAAGATTATTAAAGATTAAACAAAGATTCAGAATTCTATTTGATTAACATTGCACACAAATGCCGTGATAGGATAATGCGGTACTGGCTGGAAGGCCCAAGAGCAGGGCAGGTAGAGGTGTTCGCCGACCTGCCGGGGTTCCCCGACAACGTGCGGCTGGGCAGCGGCGGGCAGTTCTGGGTGGCGATCGACTGCTGCAGGACGGCGGCGCAGGAGGTGTTCGCCAAGCGGCCGTGGCTGCGGACGCTCTACTTCAAGCTCCCACTGACGATGCGGACGCTGGGGAAGATGGTCAGCTCGAGGATGCACACCCTGGTCGCGCTTCTCGACGGCGAAGGGAACGTCGTCGAGGTGCTCGAGGACCGGGGCGGCGAGGTGATGCAGCTGGTGAGCGAGGTGCGGGAGGTGGGCCGGAAGCTGTGGATCGGGACTGTGGCCCATAACCACATCGCCACGATCCCTTACCCCTTGGATCAGGAGCAGCGTGCGTGGCGTGGTGACTCATAGGTTGGCTTTTTACTAGCAACAAGGTGTAATAGTTGATGTATGGTTTGTGTTTGCCCGTGTATCCCAGAATGCCTTGATGATCTACGGGACTTGGTGACGAACGTTGGGCAAAATATGATCGAATAAGAGGATTAATTACTTAGTCATCGCGTAATAAAAACATGCATTATCGTCTTAGGCTATTTTCAGAACTGTTTTACTCCTTCCGTTTCAGTCACTGAAAGTATCGACAGTCCGAACAAATGGTGAAACCGAGACTCCTTCCTTTTCCATGCATGTGTTTAGTTGTTCAGACGAAGCGAGCTCGTTTTTTCGTAGCGTTTGGTTCAGAGATGAAGTGAAACGAAGACATCCTGGAAAGGAATATTCTTGCTATACGTGAGATGGCGCCGTTTCGTGAAACCGAGACTCATTCTTCTTCCGTGTGTTTAGGGCCTGTTTATTTTAGATTGGGATTATAGTAATCTAGCTTATTTTTATAAGCTAAAACAAACAAGTCAAATTATTATGCCAGCTTATTATAATTCAGAGTGCAGATTATAACAATCCAATAAGCTGGTGCAACCCAGCTTTTTTCTATAAGCTGAATTACTACAATCCCAAGCTGAAACAAATAGGACCTTAGTTGTTGGGACGAAGTGGGACGGAACGAAGCGAACTCGTTTTTTGCAGTGTTTGGTTCGAAGGTGAAGTTAGATAGGATGTCCTGAAAGAGAATATTCTTGCTGTATACGAGATGGCGCCGTCTCGTGAAAACGAGCAGACGAAGACGTCCCACTTCAAGCCAGCGCGAGGGCACGACCGAGACGACATGGAGGTGTGGCTAGGGCAGCACAAAGGCAGAGAAGTGCCGGGAGCTGAGCGGCGGCGACCAGAGTGCCGGTCGAGACGAAGCGTGGCTAGTCGCTGGTCAGGGATGGAGGTGCAAACGGGATGGCAACGAAATGGCCACGGAGGCGCGGCGACATGGTGGCTGGGTGGTGACACAGGCTGGAGCAATCGAGGACGGAGCATGGGGCTTGAGGCGGAGCTACTACGGGGGTGGCTTGGCGCGGCGGCGAGTGGTGGCGTGGCACCGGCGACTAACGGCGACGCGGTGGCCACTGGCTTGGGACGGTGGTGCTGAGAAGATATTTGTGAGAATGACAAGCGAGACCCACGTATCAGATATCAAATCTATGTATCTCTAATCAAATAAAACATACGAGATAAACTTATCTCGGTAAAAAAAATAGAATGATCTTATTAAAAAACTTTTAGAACGGCTCTCGTATACTTGGGCTGTGGCCCATAAATGGTGAAACCGACCGAGCCGCAGGCCAGCAGCGAGTACAATCGAGACTCGAGAGGAGAACACCAGGCACCAGCGGGACGGGCGGACAGCCGTACAGCACAGGTCGAGAGACGGCGAGACCGAGCGGACGCCATGGATCGCGAGTGGGGCTCCAAGCCCGGCAGCGGCGGCGCCGCCTCCGCCCAGAACGAGGCCATCGACCGGCGGGAGCGCCTCCGCCGCCTCGCTCTCGAGACCATCGACCTCGCCAAGGACCCCTACTTCATGCGCAACCACCTCGGCAGGTACTCTACTACCCCCGCTAAAACCCTAGCTTCTCCGTCCGATCTCTCGTTGCGTCTCGATTCGATTTTGCTCCGTCCCCGCTAATCCCGCTCTGTTTCGTGTCCAGCTACGAGTGCAAGCTGTGCCTGACGCTGCACAACAACGAGGGGAACTACCTGGCGCACACGCAGGGGAAGCGGCACCAGACCAACCTTGCCAAGCGTGCCGCCCGCGAGGCCAAGGATGCGCCCGCGCAGCCGCAGCCCAACAAGCGCAAGTTCGCGCCTCGCAAGTCCGGTTCGTAGACGATCATCCCATCTCGTTTCCTCGTGCTTAACGTCCTTAGTTATGCTGCGGATATTAAAACGCAACTGTTGTGAATAGTGACTTCGTCTGGTTCTGGAGCATGCCTAGTCATATTGTAGTGCCTCTACTTCCGCTTGCAATTGTAAAAAAGACCTAAATTATGCATGCAGTTACAGTGCCTAGCTGCAAAATTGTGTGGGGGAATTCTGCTGTCTGCCTGTCTCTAATGAAAATAGTTCCTAAATGATCGAATGTGAGATTAAATATTTTTTTAAATCTTTCTACCAATTGTCGGCCAGTCAGGGAATCTCTAAATTCAGACAAGATGAGCGGATGCATCTTAAAGAAGCCTTGAAAACTCACCACAGACTATTTAGGTATATGTTATGCTAATTGGTCTTCCTTTACTAATAACTATTTTGAGCCTAAGCATATATGTTTGGATTAGTTGTGAAAACTTCATGTAATATAACAATTTTCTAGTCCAGAATGCTGTTTTACTGTAGACAATTTTATAGGAGCTCATAATTTGTCTTACCACTGAGTATGCCTCAACAATTCCTGGAATGCTCAAGCATCTCAAAGACGACCAATTTCTTCTTTGAGTATCTGAGCCCTTTGATTTTGTAATTACTAATTATCTTTGGGTAGTACAGTTATGCTGTCCTTAACTCCAGTTCTATACTTCTCTGCACATGATTATGTTTCATGGAATGGTCTAATAAAACATTATTTCCAGTATACACTTCATATAACTATATTTCCTTCCTTTTCAGTTAAGATTGGCAGGCCTGGGTATACAGTGACTAAACAATATGATCCTGACACGAAGCAACACTCTTTTCTGTTTGAGGTTAGTGTTAATCGTGTTTGCATCTTTGTCTGGACTTGAATTAGTTCACACAGGATTTTTCGTGTTAATATTGTGAAATCCAAAACAATTTAGTTTATTTTCCAATAGTCTATATATATAGAAATTTGCATATTTTTTCATGCCATGTAGTTTTGTGATGACAGTTAAGCTAGTTCCCTTTTTCATCTTCAAGTTCATTGTGTAATGCGTATACTAGTACACTGTTTATATAGTTTGCTTTCACATCAGCAAACTAGTTTTATATTGTTACCTGCATCTTTTGATGAGTAGGCTTATTGAAGAACTAGCAGATTAAAAACATCAATGTGTAGTTGAATACCACACTAGTTTACCTACATATTTTGGTGACAGTTATTTTACTGTTATCCATCTATTATACTATTAATGTAGGGGGGAAAGGAACCACCATGTTCGCTCTTGAGGCCTAGAAATTACCACATTAATCAGTGAGAAAAAAAGAAAAATTAGCACCGTTAGATCATGCTGTGTCCAGATTATAAGTTTATAACGGTCCAAATTGTCCAGATTATAAGTTTATAACGGTCCAAATTGAACAGAAAAGATAGGGGTTTGAATAGAAGGGAAAAGGAACAGGGAAAAAACTTCAACATATAGAGTTTGATCGTTTGAATAGAAAAAGGAAATGAGAGTTTGAATAGGTAAGTAATTGAAACAAATAAGCACATGTAAGCTAGTCGTGTGAATGTGTGGTCTATCACGCTAGTTTATCATTATAACTTCAGACCATGTATATAGTTTTGTACAGTGGAATTGATAACTTTTGGCATTTGTTTTTTAGATTGGTTACCCTGAAATTGAAGAAAATAGCAAGCCAAGGCACCGTTTCATGGCATCATATGAACAGGTAAAGCTGATATCTTCTTGATCATTTGATTTATAATATATTGTTTTGTTTTTTCAATTTCCCCATGTATTAACAACTATCTGGCATACTGTTGTCTTTTTTTTACAGAAAGTCCAATCTTGGGATAAAAAGTATCAATATCTACTTTTCGCGGCAGAGCCCTATGAAATTATCGGCTTTAAGGTGTGTGTTTTTGCTGCTAGGATATCAGATCCAGTGGCCAATGGATGTTTCTCAGTGTTTGTTGTTGGCTTGTTGCAGATACCAAGTGCAGAAATCGACAAATCAGCGGATAAATTCTTCAACTATTGGGATCCAGACAAGAAGCTGTACATTGTGAGTAAAATACAGTGTTCTTTCACTGTTTATTATTTAGCTGTCCTTCTTACCAATCTTGGTTCACAACATATCTTCGTGTTGTCTGTGACAGCTCCAGCTCTACTTCAAAACAAGACAACCAGAAGCAAATAAACCGCCTGCAGCTCCTGGAACTTTGCCAAATGGGTCTGGAGGTCCTGGTGGTCTGCCACGGCCACCACCCCCACAAGTGCCACCACCCCCGCCACAGGTTCCTCCACCTCCTCCACCCAATGCACCTATGGGGATGCCCCCAAGGATCCCACCTCCACCTTTTGGGGGTGCTCAACCTCCACCTCCTCCACCCCAGCTTGCAAATGGACCTCCACGACCAATCCCACCTCCACCTATGGCTGGTGGAACAATGTCTAACTTCGGTCCTGGAGCACCACCTCCACCACGCCCTCCAATGCAAGGATTTCCTGGCCCGCAGCAGTAGATCACTAGAGTTCCAGCAAATGAGGCCAGGCTACAAATGTTGTACTGTTTTTGTCCTAGCTTGCTTTGTTATGCCTTTGATCCATACATGTATGTTGCCAGATGCGTTACGTGTTATCTGAGAGTTACAGTATTGTTGACTTCATGAAATTTTCAGTAATGTACTTATAAGCAAAGCACTCAGGTACCACGTGCATCCATAGTTCTGAGTTCTGACTTGCTGTTTTCCTAGCTAATGGTTGTGTGTAATTGCGCAAAACATGCATGAATGCAGGATCAAGCCGATCTCTTTGATCGGCTGCTCGCGTGCCGAAAAATGCTCTTGCTTTTGTCATTTGGTTTCGGTATTGCTTTTATTATAAATAAAAATTACCCACTGTAGAGGGTAGAGTACATGATTCATCGTTAGCATTTTTTTCTTTATTCCTACAATCTTGCAGGCTGCATAAACAACCGTTCAGACTATAGTAAATCGAAACAGCCAGACAGGAAATATCGACGGAGGCAAAAGTCACCAATTGAACATCAGATCAGTTTGCCAAAGTGACAAATACATCCCTCAAGCTCATTGCGTTCATTGCACTTGCCTGTCATTCAAGAGGTAGCAACAAAAAAACCCTTGAAAATGAATTTCCTACTGGTGTTTCAAGTCTTGAAATAGTGTTTCAAGTTTGAACAGGTCATCCTCCTAAGCCCACGCTCTCATGAAAATCAGAGCAACCGCCGGCCATCGACCCATCGTCTACTCCGATTATGGGTAGCTCAGCACAGAATTTACGCAATGTGGTCAATTTTGCTTTTCGTGATCCACCTGGCGCAAATCAGTGGCAGCAGGACTAGGAATGGGTCCACCAGTCGTTGGCCTGGAGATTGAATTTGCAAACACTTATTCATAAAATAACTTGAAATCACAGTATAAACAATCAACTGTCCATGATGTACTTACAGTCCAACAAAGATTTTAAATGCATCATAAGTTGCCCATTGCGCTCCCGTAAGAGTACCAACCATAATAATACGGAGTGGAAGGCCACGAGTGAGAAGGCCCCACACCCCTAGAGTTCTTACAGCCTGGAAGTGCAATTTATTAGTCAGAAATAGCTCAAAAAATTAGTATTGCTATAGTAGAATGTCACTTGATCGTTAGATAGGCGTAAGAAGCGTAAGAACAGTGTCAAAAGTTATTGAGATAGGGCTAATAGCTTACATCTGCCATAGTGGCTCCCTTCGCGTTGTTGAGGAAAGACACCAGGTTGTCTGCAGGATGAGAGATAACGGCACAGAAAACTCCTGCAATGTATCCCCCTGCAAAGCTCACTGCTAGCTGGAGAGGTTTACTGCATTCATCTTTTGGCTTTGGAACTGCATGCTTGTACACCAACTCAACAATGGTCTCAAAGCAAGCAAATTTCATCATAGTATCTGTAAAGTGGTGAAAGAAGTAGATGGGGCACACAAGTGAGCATAATAACGTAAAAGAAAACAGAAAAAAATAGCGACATCTTCACGTCACTAAAATTGTCTATGTAACATCTTAAAAGTTAGAAGCCTTGCACTGTCCTGTAAATAGAAAAATGGTTTGGTAGATATCTAAATGTTTGCGACTTTCGATGATAGTGAAATGCTCTTGTGACTTTCAGTGGTATATTTCTAAGTTGGAATCTTTGATGTCTCCAGTCATGTGGGGCAAGCATTACCGGCGCCGGGGCCGCACCAGAGATGCGGCCAGGGCAGGCGCGGCAAGCCAGCCCGCCTCCTAGATTAGGGGGATTGCTATCTTCAATTAGTTAGCCTATAATTCAGGTTATTTCCTTTTACAAGTTATTAGTTCCTATTTATTCCATGTAAGCACTTTCAGATGGAATCAAGCAATATCAATCTAATCTCCAATCTCTACCCCTTTCTCTCAATCTTCTCCGTTCTCCACCATAGCGCGGCAAGGGGAAACTCCCCACGCCGACCCATCCCGAGGCTATGAGCTACGTAGTCGAGGGCCAGCTACTCTAGACGCCAACGCCCTTGACATCTCCAAATCAATTTTTCCAAAAAAAAGTTGAGTTACTCATTATCAAACTCTTATGCATAAACAATGTGCTCGAATATTATGTTCTCTCCCACCTATTATCATCCCCGGAAATTGTTGTCACACTTTTTTTCAAAGAACACAACTGGGCAGCAGCTACCAAGCAAACAAATGAAGTATCTAAGTATTTACACATAGCTTAAAGCTACAGAAAATTTATTCGGTTTTGAACGACTATAGCTGATCTTGACTATTCCATTCGGCATGTAACTTTGGAGGGATGCCCCAAAGTTGTTGCCATGAATTCAGTTTTTCAAAGTTACAATTGGTAGTGTATACCCATACTAGCCACATGAGTAAGCAAATATAATGCAGTTCAATCATTCATGTTCAAGCAAGTGCTACAAGCTATGCCTAAACTGCAGCAGCATTGGGAGAGCAGACTACTAAAGTAGTTCCTCTCAAAATAAAATAATTTCTAAACTACCTGGTTAAGTTACTTTTCTTCTGTCAAAACATACCACAGAGTAGTGGCTCATTCTTTTCCATGGGCATGTATGAATAACATCAAATTGTCAACCACAATTCTCTTTCAGCATGCAACTTCAAGCCTTCTACATGGTCAAAAAATCATGGCGCATAATATTTATTGAACATGAACTGTCAAATGTTAGTTACTACGTTTCGTTTATCCTATTGTTCTCTACATCATGTAGTAGTCTGTTCAAAAGTGAAAACTCTCGGCATGCAAATACAACAGCAAAAGATAACTGCTAATGAGAAATTGACTTACAGGGAACTTGGCGACCCCATAGAGGTAGCAGACCTTTATAAAGCCTGAAATTTGCACAGCACATTATAGGATGTTCTCAAAGAAACATTGAACATAACTCCAATCTATACAAGAAATGCAATATCTATACCCAAAGGCACCTTCAGATTGGACAATCTTCGGAAGCCCATCGGTCAGGCATCGAGCAAATCCTGGCTGAGTTTGGACTCGAACCTTCACAGCCTCCATAGGGCAGAGAGCTATATCTGCAATCACCTCAGCCGATGCGGACGCGGCAAGGTAGATGAAGGTTTTCAACTTCTCAGCATGCTCCGGGCCAGCAATGTCCGAGTAGCACTTCTTAAAGAACTCGTAGAACCCAAACTTGCAAGCCCCCTGGCTGCTGTACCCAACAAGCGTGGCCATCCATCCCTTGAAGAACCCACCAAGACCTTGCTCTTGGAGTAGGACGCCGAAACCAGATGAAATGTCCCTGTACTTACCAGGGTCAACCTGTAAGGATGAACATGGCAAACACAGATTCCATTAGCCGCTAGGGGAGGCTAGAGATTTGGACTACAGAAACACGGAAGCCTCTCTCTCTCACGCACACACACCTGCATGTTGCACTTGACGAGGTCGAGGGGAGTGACGGCGAGGTGGGTGAGACCGGTGCTGAGGAGCCCGCCGAGGGCGCAGGTGGCGTAGAACAGCGGCGTGTGCAGCTGTATCGGCGCATCCGCCTTCTTATCCTCCAACCCCTCGGCGCACGCCGCTCTGGATCCCTGCCCCTTCCGTTTGCGGACAGCCGCCTCCCACCTCCCCCCGAGCTGCTCGGCGTTGGCGGCGAGCTCGGAAAGGAAGCGGTCGAGAGACAGCGGCGCCGGGGAGCAGCGACCTTGTCGGGGCTCGCCATGCGGGGACTGGGACCGGGGCAGCTGCTGGGAGGAGCGCGACGGGAGAGCGAGGGCGTCGTCGTCGCGGGCCGAGACGCGCATGGTATGGGGGGAGGGACGGAAGGGGCGCGTCTCGCGCTCTCGCCGATGACCGCGAGGGCCCGGCCTTTCTTCCGCTTCCTCGCTGTCGCTCTCGCCCTCGGCCCTACCCCTCCCACCACCGCGCACGCGTGCGCCGGCGTCTGCTCCCGAAGCCGAAGCGGCGTGACCTGTAGCCGAAACCGAAAGCGGTGTGAGTGCCGTCAGCCGTGCCGCTCGCTCGCTTGTTGAGCCGCTGTGCTCCGCGGCTTTCCGCGCGGCGGCTTCTGCGCTTTTTTTTTTCTGTGGGCTGACGAGGCGAGACGCCCGCTGACCAGACAGACGAGCGCCACGCGCGCGCGGGACAAAAGTCCCAGAAGCCCACAGACGCTGTTTGAGGCAGATTTATAACGGCTCTAAGATACTTCTACCGTATCATAATATAGCAGTTTACAAAATACTCCTTCCATCTAGTTTTGATATGTACCTAACAAAAAATAAAGAATCTTTCATGTATTAGTCCATCAACTTATCAAAACATGCATACCTATTCGGATTCCACATGCATGCATGGCTACTAGTGACCAGCACACCACTCTATGTATACCAAAGAACTAGTATTATTTCTTTTTTATTAGATTTTTGGATGTGCGAAATTTGGAGCCATTTTTTTGCCTCAGTGTCGAACCCTTATACACATATCAAAACTGGACGGAGAGAGTATTTCATAGTATAACGAATTTGAACAGTGTCACTATTCCCTTCGTCTCATGATATAGGAATCTAGGATCAGATAGTGACATTTTATAGTATAATAAATTTAGACAGTGTCACTACTCCCTTTATGTAGATTCGTTGTACTGTGAAATGTCTCATCCAATCATAAATTGCTATATTATAGGATATAGGGAGTATTAGTTTTTAAAATGTTATAAATTTTTATTTTAAACTATAAAACGCAATAACTATAAATCTAGGAAAAATATTATCTAGAAGCTAAATAACCTAAAATACCTAGATTTTTATGTACTGAATACTTATTGACTGCTTTTAGAGTCTTATTCTTGCCATATTGAGATTGGGATTTTCCGCCGCAAGAAAAGATGTGCGGTGGAAACTAGTGAGACGTGACAAACTATGGAAACCATCTAGCTATCTCAGTTTCAGTGACACTCTTAACGCATAGGTACGTTTCACTCCCACATACGAGTGGATTATATCAGAATCACCAGAGAAGAAGCTGCCTTGAACAGTGTAGGTGCAAAACTGCAAATGCATCTCCTAAAACAGATTCCTAGCAGATCTCTGCCCTGTTGGATAAACTGTCATCACTGCTACTTGTATCATTTTTCCTTCCAACCCAGAACCCTTCCCTCGCCATGGGCAGGTGTTCTATGATCAGGAACTGTAATACCAAACTAGTCCCATTTTACGGCCCAACTTGCCGGTATATTAGGCCTTTTAAAGCCTGACCAACATTTGATCGGAGCCGTTCATTGCGTCTCCCCCCTGATCGAGTCTCCTGCTCTAGGGTAAGCTTGTCATCTTGAAATTCGCCTGATGTTTTAACACATCAGTTAAGCCTAGAAAGCTGAAAAGAATTCGCATAACGGCAAGTTATGATTAAGTTTTTGTCGTGGATGCGTTTTACATAGCGATATCAAGCATTGTTTTATGTAGCAGTTTTGTACATCATCAAAAGCTAGCCTGTTCCTGAAAGTTGAAGGAGGGTGGAATGAGATCCAAAGAACCAGGTCTCCAGGAGCATAGACTCATTGATCGCTATTTTATAACGTTCCTGAGTATGAAAAATTACGAAAAACTAGAAAAGATAACAGCATAAGAAAGAAACTTCTAATAATTTGAAACTTTAAGCTCCAAGCCTCAGAGAAGAATGTGATGATCAAAAGTCCCCGTGCTAGTACCCTGCATCGTTAAGAACAGCTTGTTTCTGAGATTTCTGAATATGCAAGATAATTAAAATTGCACAACGAATTGTATTGTCAGCAGTTCAGTGTAGCTGTAGATAAGCTCATAACCTTTCAAATCGTTCTCATCGCTTCCATAAGCATTCTGTACACCTAACTGAGTTTGTGCTGTTCGTTCACATTTTCTCGTTTATAGGAAACATAATAATATGAAGGTTTAAACAAAGTATTATGCTATGCGTGCATAGTAAAGAAGAAACAAGGCAAAAAAAATCATTTCTAAGATATGAGAAAACATATCTTGTCTCCACGTCTGAATTTGCATTGCCCTGCTTTTCCATCGCAACCTGTCTCCACGAATCAGAATTGCAGAGTATCGACGAGTTGCACTGTTGCGGCAAATTGCTCGCCTGCTATGATCAATTACTCGGTGAGTGCTTCGAGCGTTTACGTGGCAGCATCATCTTTTATAGCTCAACCTCATCGATTCAATTTTCCAGTATATCCCATTTGGAAGAGATAAGCGAAGATAGAAGCGACTTGTGATTTTAACGTCAAACATGCATGGTTACCACAATTATTTTTCCTCCAAAACGATGAGATAAGCAATCAAACGGTTTTAGGAAGGTGAAAGCATGCTGCTAAAATGGAGCAGCATTAGAAACATTGGATTGGATTGGGCGGTTGTAAGGAGGAGGGAATGCTGATCTGCTTGCACCAGGATGTTGCTGCCTCCTGCTCCGACGGACTCTTCATGGGAGCAGCACGGCTGCTGCTCGCGCGATCGCGTCTCGGCGCCACCGCAAAAGGCAGCCCAGCCCATCGGATTTTCAGGACCACAAGATGCTCTTCTTCTTCTTCTGGTCAAGTCTGACCCAGCTGTTAGACACTTATCTTGAGAAAAAAAAAGGCTGCTGGAACTTGAGGCCACAAGCTAGCTATATGCCAGTTTGGTCTCTCCGATCAGGAGCTTGTAGAAGGCTGCAGCCAGAGCCAGGCATGGCGGCATGGCACATGCATGCATTCTCTTCCACGAGGCTTCCCTGGGAGGAAAGGCAAAAGGAGAAGACAAGGACTGAAGCTGAAACCGATCAACTGAACCCACTCGATCGATTCTGCAGTCTGCACTTGGTTTGCCTGCTTCCTTCCATGACAAGTCATGGATGGATGGATGGATGGATGACACGGGAGCTATAGCAATTAGCAAGCTAGCCCATCACCATATGCGTGCGAGCCGGTCGCATGTGCAGCCGTGGTGGAAAAGGTCATCTCTTTGTGTGTGTGTGCGCGTGTACCCATCTGGTTTCGTTGTTGCTGCTGCTATCTTTCTTCCTTTTTCGCCTAGTACAGAAACACTTGTGATGTGAGCCCACTGCGATGTGTTTTATGTCGTCCTTTTTTCCTACTTGTTGGAAACAGATTGATTGGCACCCACTGATGGAGAGAAAAGGGTTGGTTTTCAGCTTCACTTGTGTCTGAGGAAGTCACGCATATGGAGAACAAGCTGAACATTGGCATTCACGCAGACGGTCACAAGAAGAATCAAATCACATAGTGCATAGAAAGAAAGGAGTAGTTCTTGAAAAAAAATTGCTAGTATATATTACTCATAACCAACGTATAAAAGAAGAATCTGAATATCTGACTGCTGTTTACTGCACAAATTAAAGACAGTTAATTTTTTGTGTGTTTTGATATATAGTACTCCGTACTCGATCAGTACTACTCAAGCAGCTATATAAGTCTTCTTGTGTTTAAAGAGTTGCTTCAAATTCAGATCAAAACGCAAGAAGCGCCTGAAAGAAGTCTACAAGTACCAACCCGTAGCTTGTAGGTTTGATCAAAAGCTTACAGGACAGTACAATCGATCAAGCAGCTGCAGGCTTCGTGGAGTGTGCCATAAGATATGACTCGATCAGATGACTGCTCAGATCGATCCCGTAGAGAGGCGTAGATGCATGCAAGGAAGCACTGTACAGGGATGTTGCAGGTTCAGGTTACCCCACGTACGTTTCGTGAGGCGATCGATCACGCATGCAGTGTTCAGGTTTTGGCCATATTACCCCTAGAAACATTGGATCAATTTCCTTTTTTAAGAAAGGGCAGAACTACGGAATTCAATTAGATCATAAGATTAGAATATACATGAAAAAAAGAAACAAAACAAAAACAAAAAAGGGGAAACAAAGGAACAGAGGAATTAAGAAAAAGGCGTCAAGCAGGTTGCTCCCGCTTTAGCACGAGATCTAGCTTTCTCTTTTATCTTTTGGAGGATCTCTGTAGGTTCTACCATGGTATGCCTAAAAATTCTGCATTTTGTTCCTTCAGATTTTTCAGGTCACGAGAATCACTAGAAAATAGATAGATTTCTTCAGTTGTCTCGGTCTTGAGACATTTTTTTCCTACTAAAGGTTGACCGTAGGGTTAGAAGATGTTGATATCGATGGGGCTTCCAGGGAGGCGAGTCCTAACAACTCCCGATATCTGACCTGATCTTCTTTAAGAATCTACAGCTCTCGAAGATATGATAAGTTATTTCTGATTCTTGCCTACAGAGAATACATGTCGGTTGGTTCGACCATCCTCAGTATGCTAGACGATCAGAGGTTCAAAGCTTGTTCTAGATGACAAGCCAAGCAAATAGCTTATATTTTGATGGGGCTTAGGTTTTTTCAGATTAGCTTGTCAAAACTAGTTTTGATTGAACCATTGAATTAGATATGGTAAGCTGATTTGGTCGTGAAAACTCCTGTCAATTTCTTTTATGAAACTCATCAAAACCTTGGATCGATCGATGATCAGTGCAACGCCGCCAATGGACGAACATGAGTCGATGCCTAATAGGGAATATTGGTGGCGAATTATCAGTCTATCACCGTGATCACTTGCCGTGAGAGCGGAGCTTTCCTTGCTCGATCTTGCAGCACTGCATCTTTACACCGAGATATTTAGAGGCATGCATGCAGGCAATTGATCGATCATCGCAGTGTCAGCACTCAGCTGCACTAGCTTTCTCTTGGGTCCCGCTTCGATCTCATGTGAATTCTCTCTCGAATTGCTTGCTTCGTTGCTTGGGCATGACGACTGATGAACACTTTGAGGGGGCACTTTTGCGACTGAATTTTATATGTTCGTGTATGCATGCTTTCTTCAGGTAATTAATCATGCCAATGATATGGGTAGAACAATACATTACTATGGGCTAGATAGATTGGTTAACTTGGCTTACGGCTTCAATCTGCATACGCTTTCCAAACTTTTAAACGATACAATTTTTCAAAAAAATATGAAAAATATCTAAATTTTGTTTTAAACCCTTAAATAATTATTATAAATCATGGTTTCATCCATATTCTACGTCCTGTCTTAAATGGCCGGTTAACTAATTACTTATTCTCTGCTGGGGCAGGGCGAAGGTAGTCTTGCGCAATTAGGGCTTGAGCCCCAGGCCTGCCACTGAGAATTCATTAAAATTATATTAAAATGTTATGCAAATTTTTAAAGAAAAATTAAAACCAATTCATTTAGCCTATATGTTATTAATCGCCTTTGCTGGCTCCATCCAGGTTGCGGCCATGAAATACTCATATGAACGTTAACAATATTCTTCGTGAAACGGAAAAGCAAACGCTGTCATTAGTTTTTTAAGCTTTCGTTGGTACTACTAGCTTAGTTTCTCACCTTCTCTGGTCTTTCGTGACGGCAAAATCCTGCAGCAAGTTTTTATCTATTCTTTCCCCTGTATCTCCATTATTAGTTTTCCGACAGCATCAGGCAAGTTTTGCAGCCCGTGCATGCATGTGGAACTTAGTCAGGCTGCAGCTCCCATGCAATGAGCTTAGCTTAGCTAGCCGAGGGCAAGCTCGTCAATTCGATCGGCATACGTACGTACGTCGTGGAGGAGCCAAGTAGTCAGAAACAGTTAAGACTCCGAGCTCTTCGTAGTAGCGGTTAGTACAGGTACAGATTAATTTGTCCCAGCTGATGTGCGATGTAGCCAGCCTTGTCCATTTGAAATTTTCGGCAAAGCTAGCAAGCAGCGAGAAGACTACGAGCTGTAGTGGAAGTAGACCAGTAGTGTGTAGTACTTGCGCTTTGTTAAAGTGGTGACACCTAAGCGCGTAGTAGTAAGCGATGGCTTCGCTTCGCTAGCTCGAACCCTTTGCACACGACGTGCGCTTTGCGTGCGCGGCGCACACTGGCTGAAGTGAGCGCCCGGTCGCTATAAATAACCTGTAGCTTTGCTTACGCAACACTATACTTGCCTTCGGTGTGCTGTGTGCAGTGCAGAGGCCAGAGAGAGGTCGATGAGGACGACGATGACCATGGTCAAGAACCCGAGCAACAAGTGCGTTGCTGCTGCCGGCGGCGGAGGCGTCGCGGGGAGGATGGAGGAGGGAGGTGGTGGTGGTGGTGGTAGTGGTGCGTCGTGCAGCGGTGGCGGGGATGGTGGTAAGAGGGCGGCG
>KE372990.1:315379-334116 GCA_000418225.1 Zizania latifolia | reverse complement strand
TGCCGTCCCCCGCCGCGCCGGGCTCGAGAGCCGCCGCGCGCCGGCGGGCCCCTCTCGCGCCTGTCGACTATTTATTTTTCTCGACACAGCAGCCCAAAGCGTCGACAGGTTCTAATTTTGTAATTATAACGGAATAAATATTGAAATATAACTTCGTTAAAAATATAAATTATTTATATTATTTTAAAATTAACTAGTGGTGATGACAGTGAATCTGTCACCATCATAATACTTCTTATTGACACATGGACCTTTATTGTTATGACATATGATGGTACGGTGCTCTTTTAATGTTGTAATTTTTTTTCGTTATAACGCACGGACACTCAGCTAGGTTTTAAAAAATCTTATATCTTGACCCAACAACAATATCTCTTCTGATTTACTTTCCTCGATAAAATAATCTGAAAATTAAGAAGGGATGAGAGAATCATTTTTTTCACTGCATCATAAAATGTATTGAAGGCTATGAAAACAAATTTAGAAGCATGCATATTTATCGAACAGTATTGCCATATAAACATTGGTGTCATTCTTGCAAACTGGAAAATTTGGCGCATGTAGGGGTAAGTACAATTACCTAGTGCAAAACTACTAATCTAGAACAACCAAGTTCATTACCTACATAGCATATCATTAGCATATTTCATGAAAGAGGGTTCAGAACACAATAAAGATTTATTTCAGGGCTAAAGGTAATTACAAAAGAATTCACAATATAAAACACCACATATCTGAATTATAGAGGCAGCATGCGTAAAACTAATGAGTCAAATCTGCAGCTAATATAATATTTATGTCACTTTGTCCAATAAAACAAGATTAGTGTTTGTACACTATATAGATCTGGTTGCTTCTTAGATCAGCAGTGTCTGATCTGTTTGAGAGCTATGATTTGCCTTGATTATACACCCAAAATGCATCAAGAACAAAGGACAGGTGACAGTTTGTACAGCGAAAGAATATTGACAATGATCATTTTTTTAATTAGCATGTTGGAGTAAAATGACAAGAAACAGAAGAAAAGTGATGTTGTTCTTTTGTCCTCCATTTAACATTTGTTTTAACCTATATCCAATATATTGCATGCAATTTATTGACAAAACAAGCTTTATTTAGTGCTAATTATTACCAGTTCACTGGTTTAATAGCTTTCTTCTGCCCACTAAAAAGCTCACAGTACTTCTAATGTAATTCCATTCTACAACAATTCAAATTCCTTCCCCAACTCAGGAGCGAGAGTCTGTTAAATATGGAGCAATGTACCCATTAAGGGCCTTAGGCAAACAGTATGTCCAAGGATCCTTCCGCTAGTATATAGCAATATCCTAGTCACTGCCAAAACTTAAAAATGTTGCTTGGCCAGGACACGTAACTTAGTTTCTGCTCGGTTTGGTCTTGAATTATTGTAATCTAGTTTATAAATTAAGATTATAATAAGATGACTTATAATAATATGAAAAAATAAGTTATGAATTATTTAATAATTTAGATTATCGCTAATATAGATTATTATGTTTGGATGGTAACATATTACAATACCCTCAAAATAAAGTGTGTGGAGGGCTTAAGATCTAGGTCCGAGATGATAGGGTGCATTTTTTTACAAAAGTACAATATATATTTTAGTTTTTGTAAAATGATAAACTAAAAATCTAGATTCTACGTTACTTATTATAGCTGATTATTTATTTATATTTTAACCAATAATCTAAAATATTATAATTTTAAGTTGTAACAACTTACGAGTACTAATTATTAAATTGAAATACGTACCTGCGTAGAAGGGAGAGGAAAGAAAGAAGTGGGCAGACCGCGTCGTACTCGACTGCAGCAGTTAGAATAAATACAAAGAATAGAAATGCTGAAGCTGCGCACTATACTGACAATAAAGTACAGAGTCTTTGATCTGTAGGCCAACGAGAGGGTGCTTAATCTGCTGATTGCACTCGTAAATACACCACTCAACAAACAGCACAGGTAAAGGCAGAGATATCCTTAGAGCGTCACCCGCGGCCTTTTCAAGTGAATCGGTTTATGGAATTAAAAAGAGGTCATGTCTTAATGAAATTTCTTCTCCAGTCTATACCTCCTCCAGCATGTTATTTTTTATGTGTTACGAATCAATTCAAGATTAGAGCTCATTCATTCTCTCTCTGATGAAGATTCGCTTTTAATTAAAATATACGTCTGACGATGCACCCGGAGATGGCATTATACCTGCACAAGGCGCAGCTATCACCTTCCCAGGGTATCAGCTCAAACTGAACTCCTGAGCAGCTGACTGTCCTACTAATCCTACAGTACAGCCTCTCACAGAGTCACAGTCACACACACCTGACCATACGCTCCAAAGCCAACCAGGGGCCCAGGGCCTCCAGGTCACGCAGATATTGGATTCTCTGCACACAATAGAGAGCAATAAACCACTACCTGTCCTCTGGCGTCGGTACATTTCTCCCTCTCCTGAGTCCTGACGGTTGCGCCCAACGAACGATTCCCCAAAAATGTCTGCTGCTGCGGCCCAGACGTCCCCCATCGATGTACAGTACATCAGTACTCTGTACCATGTACCGCATCGTGTTGACGGGCGAAACTGCCATTGACCGCATCAAGCCATCATGTAGTCCTGTAGTCCTGTCAAACAGCACAAAACGCTCGCCCTGTGACAGTCTAACTCGACTATAATGGTAATTTTTGGACTAACCGCTACCTAACGGTTAGCGATGGCTTATCTTATTACTATTATTAAATTGGATTGTTAACTCACTACGAGGCTACCGGCATCTTTCATGGAGAAATAAGCATTTTCCTCACGAACAAGCTCCAACCGCAACAGCGAAAGGCAGACGAACGCAGAAGACCCGCCGGCAATGATTGTGACGCACACGTCCAGGTCCAGCGACGTAGGAAACGGCGAGGTTACGGTAGCTCGTGAGTCTCGGTTAGGTCAGCAATGATGGTCGCTACGCACCAAATCAGATGGCAAATCGTCAAGGGAACTCATCAACTCAACGGAAGGAACACAAAAACTGGCCAAACGAGGAGCGGATACCTTTCACGACTACGACTGCCTGCCGCGACATACCAACGTAATATCAGACTGGCCACAGTCAACGATTGCGAAGGCAGCAACTCGTACAATCCTTACGTCGCCTGTGAAGTCCAACATGGTGCCATGCTCCGTTATACGGCCACAGCAACCAACAAAATGTGAAGAAGGTGTATAGTGCACCAAGGTTGACTTAAAAATTAACAAAGAAATATTAGGCTACTTACAAATAGAAACATCCAACAAAACACTCCATTATTAACCTGGGTGTACGGTAAAAATGATTTGCCCGTAAGCACGGGAACCCTTATGCCAACCCAATAAATACCAGTATAACAATTCAACATTCGGATGACACGCGGATGACACGCGCTCGTGCATTAGATTTCCGTCACAGTACGAGAATCAAAACACAAATATCATGCCATGTGCAAATCGAGATTTTTAGCCAGGATCTCAGGATATTCCACGTCTGACACCTGGCACGACACGAGTCACACGTAAAGCCACGCTCCTTCAAAGCTTCTTCCGCAACTCTGCAAGTCTGCATTTACAATGGCTAATTGTCTAATATAGCCAGCTGCTTTGTAACTTCGTACTGTACATAGCACTTCCAACTCGGCTACAAAGATAAAACTTTTCTACCAGCCACAGTCTCCAACATTTCTTAGTTTACGGAAGTCATACTTGTAGCATCAGCATATGCTAATACTGACGTTAATGCAGCGTTCTTGGAGCAAGCAAGCAGCCGGCGCATATTTAGGAGTAGCCGGCTTACTCTTTCTCTCCCCTCCAGCTCACTGCTAATACTGACGTGGACTCTTATCAGAGGTGCTCTAATCCACGTCCCCGTTTCAGCCAAACCGTAGTAGTACTCCGTAGTAGGAGTCAGTAGTACTCCTCAGTAAAAGCTTTGACGGTTCGACACACCACAACACCTCCCCCACCACCACCATGGCACCATGAAAGCATGAGGCCAAGTGACCAAACACCGAGACGGCCTAACTCGTTCGTCTCGATGCCCCAGAGCCGGTGCCGGCTGAACGACTACCCAGGAGGAGAGGAGGGCATGGGCGTGTGGCAGCGAGCACGGGACAGCGCAGTCGCACCAACTCCCAAGCCAGAACGAATAAAACACAACGCGAAACAACGACACGTACCAAAAGGACAGGAACAAAGGTGGGAGCGAGCTGCGAGCGGAAAGCGGACGGATCCCACCCTCTCGCTCCCACCACTTCCCTTTGCTCCTAAGTGATGGAGCTGGATGGAGAATGGCCATGGCGACAGTGATAATTACCGGGCAGCAATTCACAAAAAAACAGCGGCGACCACCTCTGGGGTGAGACGACAGCTCAAAATCTACCCCCGCGTACAGGAATCGGAACCCAGGATTAGAGAGATTAGAATCGAGGGTGACATCCACTTATCTATCTCCATTAGATTGCCCATCTGCATCTGCTGCGGCGGTTGGGTTGCTAGACGCTTAAGCCGTCCACGCCGCATTGCTTGTATGTCAGCGACTGCCTCTTCGGACTGATGGCGATCGTGCAATCCACCGACACCTGGTTCGTCCACACGTCGCTTTCTCGATCAGCGCGAGCACAAGCACAATCGACCGCTTGCGGCGGAAGGGAGGGGAAGTTTGTTTCGGGAGGGAGCGGTGGATTTACCTGGACTTTCGGGGAGGAGAAGCCGAGCACGAGGATCTTGGCGCCGACGTCGCCGGTGATGCGGAGGTCGACGCGGTCGCTGATCGCGGCGTCGCGGACGAGGTCCTGGGCGTCGGCCTGGAGCACGTTGAAGCGGTCGACGATGACGTGGGTCTGGAGCAGGCGGGTGCTGTGCGCCGGCTGCTCGAACCCCGGAACGGCCGCCACCCCGAGCGGCACGCCGTGGTACATGACGTCGAAGGCCGTTGCGCCGTACCGGATGCCGACCTTGTTGGGGTTCATGGCGGTGAAGAGGAGCGTGATGTTGAGAGAGAGGTAGGCAGCGGCGGGGACCACCGCGGCCACGGTGGACGGGGAGGCTGTGGAGGAAGGCGGAGTGACGAGGAGGTACTGGACCGACACCTGGTTGAGGTCGAACTGGGGCTTCCGCGGTTTCACCACGAGCACGACGACGAGCGCGACGGCGAGCGCGAGGAGGGCCAGAAAGGTGAGCAGCAGGAAAATACAGCAGCAGCAGCCGCGGAAGGAGGCCGACCCGCCGCCGTACGAGGGCCCGGCATCCCCGTAGTGCGCGCGGCGCTGCGCGTACGGGGGCGGCCCGTGGTGCTCGCCCCCGTTGGATCTGGTCGTCATGGTTGCCGCCCCACCGCCGTCCTGGAGTTGGATTGGGTGGTGGGTAGGTGAGGACAGGGGAAGGGTGGTTTGAATTTCGGGAGCTAACGGGGCATTTGCGAGGTGGTACTTGTGGGGGTTTGCGTTCGTGGGGTTGGGGTGGTGGTGGTGGGAGGAAGAAGAGGGGAAAGGAAAAGTATGGTGAGGTGAATACGGGTAAAGTATGGTTAGTGGGATCGTATTTCCCCCTTTTTCACCGGCGAACTCAGGGCAGTTACAAGTTGCTTCAAGCCATGGTTTGACAAAAAGAAGTACTCCACGTAGAAACAAGCCACTCATCCTTCAACGCAGGAAAAGTAGCAGCTTTAACGCAAAGGAGAAAACTGAAAAAGTAGCAGGCCAACACACTCACCTGTGAGCAGCGGGCAAGGAGGACGGCGGCATCGGGCGGAGGCTGGTGGCGGCAGCGGGAGCGTGAGCCGGCGACGGGAGAGGGGGCGGAGGCCGGCGGCGTCGGGAGCGGGAGACGGCGGCGAGGACGGAGAGAACGACAACGGAGACAGGCGGCGGCAGGAGCGGGAGACAGCGACGGGAGCGGGGGCGGAGCTGGCGACGACGGCGAGGACGGAGGGAGCAGCGGCGGAGGCCGACGGTGGCGAGAGCGGGGGCAGAGGCCGCGATGGCGGCGGGACCACGGGAGCGGGACACGGATCCTCCAACGTGGAGCTTCACCGTTGCTTCAGAGATGCAGTACACCTTTTCAGCGCGAGGGAACGGGAGGTTCTGCAAGCCACGTCCAGTTGCTTGAAACCACGGAAGGAGCTGAGCTGGAGGTTGGGATCCAGCGTGGCGAGATGAGGCCACGGTCCAGTATGGAGCGCATTTTAAATGCTCTCAGAGCCTCGGACTTGAGTATGGGCCTTTTAGCTTGATTTTTTTCTACTGTTTTATGAAGAATTTAGTCGTTTTTTGTTGGGTAACTCTACCGAACCGAATAAAGATTTAGAAGTTAAAATTTTATCAAACTCTCTTTTAGAGAAAGTATGATCGCTTTACCGATAGTTGAGACTCAATCTACAGACGTTCCCGTCTATATTCCTACTAATGTAATCTCCATTACAGATGTGCAAATATTCTTATCCACATATCTATTCAAAGTCTCGTTAGAACACTTAAAAGCTCTGTTTTCTTTGTGCAAAACATAATATCTTGGACAATTGGACTTAACTTGCTTTTTGAGTTTTTCAGCAAAGGATAAGGACATGTACAATGGGCGTAGTTTAGCTGTCTCTGCGATGCCAACGCAGCAAAAAAATCTGATGTGGACGAGTATTAACGGAGATAGATAATAGCATCGTCGTCTCGTTCGTCGATGGCTCCAGCTCATGCTCCAAAGCAAGGCGTCCTCCATCACGCGCGTTGTATAGTCTGCTGCGAGTCGGCAACGACGTTGTAGATCTGCTGCACCGGTAGGAAAACTTGGCCCGCATGCATTCTCCAAATCGGCGGCAGCGATGCAGCGACTTCTTCCACCCATCCGGCGCCCTCTCCCTCAGCTCCATCGGTGCCCTCCCCCGCGCCACCAGTGCCCCCCGACCCCCGTCGCCGGTGCCCTTCACCCGCCGCCGGTGCTGGTGCCGTACCTACGAGAGCACGTGCCGGGGTACCACGAGTAGATGCAGGATCCGGCACTGCTTGAGGCCACCGCGTCGGAGCCCCTCTCCCTCGACCAGGAGTACCTCTTGTTCTGAGTTTGGCTTCTCTCATCTGAAGGAAACTTTGAATACTAATTATAATCGCTCGGGATCAGACAGTTCTTGGTTTGTGTTTAGAGGGTCATACGCTGGAGCACTCAGTGCTTGGTTCAGATTGAAGTTCCCTCATTTGACTTGTGGAAGTCATGCGAGTTCAGGAGTTGTTCTTTCTGTTTACAACTTTACTGACTTTGACAAACATGTTAGTAGATGTGGAGATCCTAATTCATGTGATAAAATTATGACACTTTGCTCTACGTCTTAAGTTCTACCTTTCTGTATGATTTACATCTCTGGCGATTGGTGATTCAGCTGACCCTGAATGCAAAGCAGCACTACAAGAAACAGCACGACTTGTTGTTGGACAACTTCAATCTGGCCACAACTCCATTAAGCAGCTGTTTGGAGCATCAATGGTAGTCCTTTCTGTTACATGGAAGTGTATTTATTTTTGCTTTGATAACTTATCGATTTCATCTTATCTGTAATTATCTGAGTCTTTTTTTTAAAAAAAAATGGAGTATTGAATGGTCATAACCTGGTCTCAGTATGCTAAAACTTGAAAGGAGAAAATTGTATAAAGAGGTCTGGCTAACTTTAAGAATCATATAGTAGTGGTGCTAAAAATATGGCCTCTCAAACTTGTTTGGAGTTTGGAGATCAGTATAATCACATTCTGTGCAGTTTTTAGACAGATGACAGAAAACTGTTTGTCAAAATATATTATGAGACATTTAATTCTATAGCTGTATTTTGTTTCAGACCTCTCGAACCAATCTATCATGTCAATACTCTTCTCCCTTCTATTATTTTGCTACAACTAAATTTGAATCGAGATCTGTCATTGCCTTGTGGGAGGTGGAAACACAATAGCTTAAACTGCTGTTGTGCTATCATTCTTATGATAGGTTATAGTATTTCTTGATCAAAGTTACGTCCATCCAAAAAGGGAAAAAGAATACGTCTAGATGCATGCAATTTATATATAAGAAGCAATAAAGTGGTATATATATATGTTATCACGCTTGATCATTGTTTGCTTATATGTATTAAATAGTTTACAGACAGTCAAACAGACAACCTATTGTATAAGCTGTCTATATGTGACGTGGCAAAACTTATAGACAATATTCTATCTATAGGTTGTACATGCCCTAAGAAGCTGGCTGGGTATCCACAGGACTTCCTCCGCTATCCGCATCAAGACTTCCTTAGGCCTCAGCAAACTATCTATGCGTAAATCCAATTATGTAGTCAACCTGTAATGCAAGAAATATTTATAAATATTGTAAGTATGTAGCAATAGATTAATCCCTCCGTCTCAAAATATAGCATATTTTATAGTTCAAAATTTATTTCAAATATAACAATATAATACTTATAAAAGATAAATCTTACATATACAATATATATACTGACATTGACTTTATTATTCACTACTCTACCTAATTACTGTCGGGTCTATACTCACCCACCCTCAGAGAGTATTATGGTCCCTTTTGCATATTATTGGTGTAATACAGAAATACGCAACATGTTTCAGTGCTTAAAATCTCGAGGGGTTCGAAGCATTTACAGAGGTTTAAACAATGCCTGAGGCCTCCGAAGCGGATAATAGCCTTCGAACAGGAGTTGTATTGATTAACACTATCAGTGTCCGATCCCCTCTCCCTTGTAAGGAGGATGTTATTTACAGGTGAGGTAACAACGGGATAATACTAGTTTACCCCCTACGTACAATCGACTTCAACAGTATTACACAGTAGATTACATAGGAGCAATTTAGTAACACTTCGTATGAACACCATAAAGTACATGTCTTGTCGGGGGGACTAGAGCCCCTGGTTTTGGGCCTTACTTCGGAGTGGCTTCATGGCCTTCGAGTCTGCCTGGTGAACATGGTTCGAAGGCCTCATACTTTGAAGGGGGGCTTCGAAGCTACAATATACTCGGCGTCTGTTGTTGAATCCGCAACCGTTTCTTGCTTGAAACTCTTCCAACTCACTGCGCCTCCATTGAGATAGAACATAAATCCAGACTATGATCGCGAATCGTCCTTATCGGTTTGAAAGCTAGCGTCGGTGTAACCATTTACAACGAGCTCCTCCTCACCTCCATAGACCAGGAACATATTCTCAGTTCTTCTCAAGTACTTAAGAATATTCTTTACTACCGCCCAGTGACTTTCACCCGGGTTTGACTGATATCTGCTTGTAACACTTAGAGCATAAGAAACATCTGGACGCGTACAAAGCATGGCATACATGATGGATCCGATTGCGGAGGTATACGAGATCGCACTCATCTTCTCCAACTCATCAGGCGTCGAAGGACACTGACTCTTGCTGAGAGAAATACCATGTGACATCGGCAGAAAATCTTTCTTGGAATTCTGCATATTAAACCGTTTCAATTCCTTGTTAATGTACATGCTTTGGCTTAATCCAATTAACCTTCTCGATCTATCTCTATAGATCTTTATGCCCAAGATGTATGCTGCCTCTCCAAGATCTTTCATTGAGAAACTTTTTCTCAACGAAGACTTGACAGCATCTAGCATAGAAATATCATTTCCGATCAATAATATGTCATCTACATATAAGACCAGAAACACAAGTGAGCTCCCACTAGTCTTTTGTAAACACAAGGCTCTTCTTCGTTTTTAATGAAGCTAAATCCTTTGACTACCTCATCAAAGCGAAGATTCTAACTCCGAGAAGCCTGCTTCAGCTCATAAATGGACCTTTGCAGCTTGCAAACTTTCCTAGCACTCTCTAGATCATCAAGACCTTCAGGCTGTGTCATGTATACATCCTCACTTAGGTTTCCATTAAGGAAAGTCGTCTTGACATCCATTTGCCATATCTCATAGTCATAAAATACGGCAATTGTTAGGATGATCCGGATAAACTTTAGCATAGCGACGAGCGAAAACATTTCATCATAATCAACACCCTGAATCTGTCTGAAACCTTTCACCACCAATCCTGCCTTATAGATGTGAATATTTCCATCAACGTCTATCTTTTTCTTAAAAATCCATTTACACTCAATAGTTTTTACACCATCGGGTGGATCGATCAAGTTCCAAACTTAATTCTCTCGCATGGATTCTAACTCGGATCTTATGGCTCTAAGCCATTTCTCAGAGTCTGGTCCCATCACTACTTACGAATAGGTCTTAGGTTCATCATTGTCCAACAATAATACGTCACGCTGCCCAGTGGTTAAAAACGCTAACCGCTCGGGCGCACGACTTAACCTCTCCGACCGACGTAGGGCTGGTGTCTCGACAACGGGCTCTGCAACATCTTACATGTCGAGTGGCGGTTCAGTAGGAGGTGAAACACTTTCTAGTGGCTCTTGAACCTCTTCGAGACGTACTGTGCTCCCACTAAGCCCTTTGAGAGAAACCCTTTCTTAAGAAAAATACTATTCGAGGTGACAAACACTTTGCCTTCTTCCCGGTTATAAAAGTAATATCCTTTGGTTTCCCTATGATACCCTACAAAGAAGCATTTATCAGATTTAGGAGTGAGCTTATCAGACGTCAAACGCTTTACATAGGCCTCATAACCCCAAACCTTTAGAAAAGATAGCCCGAGACGCTTCCCAGTCCATATCTCATATGGTGTCCTCTATACAGATTTAGATGAAACTCTGTTTAGTGTGAAAGCAGCAGTTTCTAAAGCGAATCCCAGAAAGATAATGGAAGATCAGTTTGACTCATCATTGACCGGACCATGTCCAACAAAGTTCAGTTCCTCCGCTCGGACACCCCATTCCACTGAGGTGTACCGGGTGGAGTCAGCTATGAAACAATTCTACACTTCTTTAGATGATCATTAAACTTATGGCTCAAATATTTACCTCCACGATTCGATAGCAGAAATTTGATTGTCTTGCCAGTATGATTTTGTATCTTATTCTGAAACTCCTTGAACTTTTCAAAGGATTCCGACTTATGCCTTATTAGGTAGATATAACCAAATCTACTAAAGTCGTCGGTAAAAATAATGAAGTACTGAAAACCACCTTTGACCGTAGAACTTATTGGTTCACATACATCAGTATGTATAATGGCCAATAATTTATTTGCCCTGTCACTTTGACCTGTGAAAGGCGTCTTGGTCAGTTTGCCAAGTAAGCAAGACTCACATGTGTCAAACGATTTGAAACCAAATGACTCCAAAAACCCATCTCTATGGAGCTTCTGCATGTGCTTCTCATTTATATGACCTAAACGACAATGCTAAACATATGTAGGATTTAAATCATTAAGCCGATGCTTCTTAGTATTAACGTTATAAACATGTGTATCCTTAATATTCAGAATATATAAGACATTCAACAATGAACAAATACCATAGAGCATACCATTCAAAAATATCGAACAACACTTATTCTTTATTACGAATTGAAAACCGTCTTTCTCTAAACATGACGAAGAGATAATGTTTTTGCCCAAGGCAGAAATAAAATAGCAATTATTCAATTCCAAAACTAATCCTGAGGGTAGCGATAAAGAATAAACGCCGATGGCCAACGCAGCAACTTTTACACCATTGCCGACGCGGACATCCAATTCGCCTCTTGCACACTTTCTAGTCTTTTTCAGTCCCTGCAACGATTTGCAAGTATGAATCATTGATCCAATATCAAATACCCATGAATCACTTGGACGAGTAACAAGATTAATTGCAATAACATTTATATCTGAAGTAGAAGTCATAGTTCCCTTCTTTTTCTTGAGTTCTTCCAAGTACAGCTTGTAATTCCTCCGTCAATAACCAGTCTTATGGCAATGATGGCATGTGTCAGAAGTAGCAGGGCTAGTCTTGAACTTTCCAGCTAGTTTAGACTTAGAGATCGAGATCACATCTGAAGCTTTAGCCTTTTCCTTGCGTTTTCTCTTCTTGCTATCATTCTGAACCATCATCACATGACTAGAATTCTTTTTAATGCTATAATCAGCAATCTTTAGCATCCCATGCAATTCAGTCATGCTTTTCTCTATGCTGTTCATATAAAAATTCAAAATGAATGGCTCAAAGCTCACAGGGAGTGACTGAAGAATCACATCCGTGGCCAAATCTTGGTCAAGGGGAAAACCAAGTTTTTTTAGGCTCTCAATGTAACCAATCATCTTGATCACATTAGGACTGACTGGACTACCTTCCGCCAACCTGTACACAAACAAAGACTTTGAAATGTTGTACCTCTCAGTCCGTGCTAGGTTCTCAAACATGTCTTTGAGTCCCACGATCATAGCATATGCATCCATGTCCTCATATTACTTCTGAAGCTTAGAGGACATACAGGCAAGCATGAGACAGCTGGCATCAATTGAATCGTTGGCGTGCTTCTCATAAGCCCACCGATCCACGGCAGATGCATCATCTTTTGGTTCATCAGGATGAGGGTCCTCTAGAACATATTCATTTTTCTCTTGTTTGAGAATAATTCTCAAGTTTCTATACTAGTTAATAAAGTTTGTTTCAGAAAACTTTTCCTTTTCAAGAATTGATCGCAAATTAAAAGTGGAAGTGCTCTTAGCAGTAGGTGACATGATCTATAATAAAAATGCAAGGTTCAACACTATGCTATGTGAATCTTCTATCAAATAAAAGATGCTTCACTATATGTAAAACAATCATTTTTCCTCTAACGACACAGTGGGATAAAATCCATATTCAACTAACTCCTAGTAAGCTTTAGCATTACCGCTAGAAGATTAGTGACATAAGTAAGCAACAACTTACTAATCACATCATATGTGACTCTTGTTCGTTGGGGTAGCATCCTATGCCTCGACGTCCAACTCCATGCTCTAAAGCTCAAAACCGTTTTGATAGCTTTGTTAAGCAAACCAATACTATGTATGTGGTTGTCCGACATCCACCCTAACTGGTCAAGATAAAAGATGGCATCCTGCTTTGGCAGACCCACCATATAATGATCAAAATCTTTGTAGGTGCAGCTATTGGAAAGGGCATCAAAGTTCTTAATTTTCGAAGAAAAACTATTCTAACATGGTAACGATGCCTACCGCACACAGAAACATAGAAAAATAGTATGACAGGAACATAAATGAACATCACAGACAATCATATTAACTGTGACACATTATATCTCTTTTCATATGATGATCTCCATCTCCATGGTTCCTGTCTTTCGGGTCAGCACGTTTCAGGCGTCCATGAACTTGTATCAATCTATTACACCTAATAGCACTATACTAATTACATGAGCAGAAGCATCACATGTTGACTCACAGGTCATACAACATTTGAACAGCCTTGAGCTGCAATTAACCATGACACGCATGCCATAAAAATTACATGCATGCATCATATACATCTTAAGGCTATACCAGTCACAACATTCTCTGCACAAACAAGTTAGGCGTAGAATCTACACGTGACTGAATAAGATCCGGAACTTTCGGCTCAAAAGCCCAGAATTTCTGGTCGAAGGGCTCGAAACTTCTGAAATCAACCTTCTATATCGAATTTATTTTGGCCCGGAACTTTCGAGTCACACCCAAAACTTCTGAAAATCCGACACAAGAATAATAGATCTAATCTATTTCCACCACATATCACCTATATGTGATCGATCCAGATCAAACACTACGCACGTAGGCTCTAATACCACTGTTGGGTTATGGGGAGGCTACGCTAGCACTAATTTTAAAATTTTTACCCCGTTCGCCCAGGAACCATGCGTGTAATGGGATCATAGATCGTTACCTCTAGCCACAAGACGCGCTAGGGCAGCGAAAGTAGAGTTGATGAAGCGCGTTCTCGATCAGCTCCGCTCAGTTCCGTCCATTCGTCGGCGACGAAGACGACGTAGTCCGGCGATCTCTACGGAGGTATGCTTCGAAGTTGATTGTGCATGTTATGGTAGAGAGGCTAATTTAGAACTAGGCTCCCCACGGATGGCTCTAACTGTTGGTGTAATACAAAAATACGCAATAGGTTTCATTGTTTAAAACCTTGAGGGGTTTGAAGTGTTTACAAGGGTTCAAATAATGCTCGGAGCCTCCAAAGCAGATAACAGCCTTAGAAACAGGAGTTGTATTGATTAACACTACCAGTGTTCGATCCCCTCCCCCTTGCAAGGAGGAGGATATTTATAGGTGAGGTAACAACAACATAATACTAGTTTACCCCCTACGTATAACCGACTTTAACAGTATTACACAATGGATTACATATGGGCACTTTAGTAACACTCCGTATGTACACCGTAAAATATATATCTTGTCAGAGGGGACTAGAGCCCCTAGTTTTGGGCCTTACTCCGGAGTGGCTTCAGGGCCTTTGAGTCTGCCTGGTGAACATGGTTTGGAGGCCTCATACTTCGAAGGGAGGCTCTGAAGCTGATGAACATGATTTGGAGACACCATACTTCGAAGGGGTCTCCGAAGCTGACGAACATGATTCGAAGGCACCATACTTCGAAGGGGGGCTCCGAAGCTGGCGAACATGATTCGGAGGCACCATACTTCGAAGGGGGGCTCCGAAGCTGGCAAATATGGTTCAGAGGCATCATACTTCGAAGGAGGGCTCCGAAGCTGACGAACATGTTCGAAGGCACCATACTTCGAAGGGAGCTCCGAAGCAATCTTTTAGTCGGAGTCTAGAAGTCTTCGGATGGAGCTTTGACGTTCGATATCTCTTAATCAGCTCTTGGTCAATCCTTAAATATAGTGGGAGTCATTTCTCCCATCAGATATCTTCTTAATACATATGCATAAGGCTAAAAGACAATATATTTTAGGATGGAGAGAATATATTCATTAAGACTCATACTTATATGTCTCTTTTGTAAAAAAAAGGTTAGCTTTAATGTGTCGTTTACAATAAGCATATAACGTGGAACAATCTTTACAGTAAACATATAAGTTGGCATTGGCGCACTAATCGGTGGTGGAGATATGCATAGTACAACTTGGACTTGAGTCGCAACCTCTTCGCACCACCTATGGCATTAATATGTGACATATGTGTAGAAATAATGGTTCTTACCTCACATGATTGTATCAAGAAACTTAAATATGTGTGTTTACCTTTAAAGACTTTAAAGTGTATTTGACCGCTTGAACTATACATTGGTAGGATGATTCTACCCCCTCTAAATTTATAGACTAATGTGAAAATATATCTTGATATGTTTTTATCTTGGATGGTGGTTTTTGCCAACTATATGTCGGTAACATTCGGAATATTGTTCCGACTAAGATGAGAGGGAGAGAAAATGATAGAGTATAACAAGAGAGGAGGAAGAAAGAAGATGATGGCGAAGTTGTCAAATTTTGTGAAACAAACTATGAAAGGCAATAATATGGTTGTTGTGATGAAAAAAGTAGCTACCAAAGCCATGTCAAATATCTAAGAGCATCTGCATTGTGATTGTTATCTCACTTGCTATCCTCTAAAATAGCAAGAATGGTCTAAAAAATAGCTCTATTATTCTTGCTATTTGGCTTGCTATTTTAGGTGGCTTTCATCCTTCTTCTAATACTTGCTTCTTCTAGCAAGTTACCAAGACTTTTCATCCCACTTGCTACTTTATTTTGTAGTAAGTCTAATTCAAAAATATAGTCATTGATAGTTAAAATATATTAATAAAAATATAGATGAATTTAAATAAGAATAGATAGCAAGCTATATTTAAGAAGTACATTGAAGTGGATAGTAAACTAAGAATCCAACTTGAATAGAGATGTTTACTATTGTCCTGAATAGCAAGTTAAAAATAATAACTATAATGGAGATACTCTAAGTTTATGATGATGTAGTTTACAAAGGTAAGCAATTTCCTCCAAATTTGGAGGGGGTTGCGTTATTAGATGAATGCCGTTCTTTTTGCTCCCAGTAGATCGCGAAGTGTTCATTTTGTAAATTTCAAATGTGAAAAGTAACGTCTTCCAAATGGTTCTCGCTGCAAAGAGTCAAATACTAGGCTAGGCATATTGATTCTTCTATTTCGGCAACTCAAGATTTCAACATAGAGCTGCCTGCTAGACATCTCGCTAATATATAGGGTCGTCTCAAATTAATAATATATAGGCTAAAAAATAAATCATCACTTTTCATATAAACGAAAAGTATAGATGAAAAATATATAAGTATACGATCAAATTTTTCGAAAAGAACATAATTCTGTGATCGTTAAGAAGCCAAAAGGCCGAAACCCACAAGCCCACGACCATCCTTTCATTCCGCGTCTCCCTCTCCCCCAGTCCCGACCCATCCGTCTACACCCACAGCCGACCAAATCGCCGCAGAAGGGCGCGCCATGGAGCCGGCGGCGGAGAAGAGGGAGCCCGAGCAGGAGGAGCAGCAGCCCCCATCGCACGATGCGCCCGCCGTCCCCTCAGCCGATGAGGACGAGGCGGAGGCGGAGGAGAACGAGCGCCGCAACCGCGAGCTCAAGGCCGGCCTCCACCCCCTCAGGGTAAGTCCCGCACGCCGCCGCTAGATCCACCCTCGATCCCCGTGCCTTGTTCCGATTACCAAGGAGGAAGCTTAAGCTTCCCCGGTTGGCGTGGCGGTTTGAGATCGAGGAGATGGATGTAACCCGTGATCCTTCTGTTGTGCCCCCGCAGCGCAAATTCGTGCTATGGTACACGCGCCGGACTCCTGGGACGAGGTCGCAGTCCTACGAGGACAACATCAAGAAGATCGTCGACTTCAGCACTGTACGTCACCGCGATTTTTTCGGGGGATTTTCCAATGTCAGTGCAGCTGATTGGATTCCTGATACTGTTTGGGTGGCTTGTAGGTTGAGTCGTTCTGGGTTTGCTACTGCCACCTAGCGCGCCCGTCTTCTCTGCCAAGCCCCACCGACTTGCATCTTTTCAAGGAGGGCATCCGGCCCCTTTGGGAGGTACTCAGTTGTTATCTGTGATTGTGTTTTGGGTAGTGTTATATCTTTACATGTTTCTAGTGGTTAATGGAGTTTGGTTGAGCAGGATCCTGCAAATCGGAACGGTGGCAAATGGATCATAAGGTTCAAGAAGGCTGTCTCTGGTCGTTTCTGGGAGGATTTGGTAAATAAATCTGCACTTTATACTTGCATTTGGGTTTTCATGAAAGTAAATGCTCATGTGTGGTGATGGAAGCTGGAATAAATATACGAAAAGATCTATAGTGAAATAGTTATCCTCAATCGAAAACTATATACATGACAATATTAGATCAGCCAAACACACACACATGTGCATTTTTTCTTTTACAAAAGATGTTGCAAACAACTCACACATGCCCACATATATCTATCTTATAGCAACAGAATATCTCGGTGGGGATGGGGGATGGGTGTAGAACACACCATCACTCCTTACTCCTCTTTTTAAGGAGTAAATATATAAAATAAAAAGTTGACTCTAGGATCAATCATATGCCAACTTATGTTATTTGGTTAGCCATCTACACGTCATTGCATGAGCCCTCATGAAGGACTACGACGAATCTGCTTAGTGTATGGAATTTCGAAATTTGAAGTAGCTTAGTTGTACAAACTGAATATTGTTTGGTTTACAAATATATTGGATTTACCCTGCACCATGTCATTCATCACATTGTAACCCCCCTCTCTATCTGTAACTCC
Organism: Zizania latifolia; assembly: GCA_000418225.1. Taxonomy (NCBI): domain Eukaryota; kingdom Viridiplantae; phylum Streptophyta; class Magnoliopsida; order Poales; family Poaceae; genus Zizania; species Zizania latifolia. Next base: position 316,405 of record KE372990.1, on the reverse strand, counting down.
TTCTTTTGTTTGGCTCCGGCCAGCCTTTTCGTTTGATTATATATATAACCTCAGTAGGAGTCTCCTGCTGGTTTACCTCAAAAAAAAAACCCAGTGCGATAAATGATGAGCAACAGGGCCATGGCATAAAAATCATTGGATGGCTATGCCATAGATCCATATATCCTAGTAGCAGCCTTTTCCTTAAATCAAACAGACCTAAATGGCTAATTGATACACAAGATCTTCCTCTGGTACTCTTGTGTTTTTCATGTCGATATTGTGGCATTACATGGTTTGCATGTTCCAGGACAGGATATTTTAGCGCGGAAGATGTATTTGCCACATTTCTTCTGTTGCCACCAGTATGCTTTGACTTTATTTTTTGTCAATATCTCATTTGCTTACCAATAGCCATGCCTGCTCAGCATTTGTGCCACATTCACCCTATACTTTTAACTTTTTTCTCCCTCCATTCACATCTCATTTCCTTTGCTGCTCCATTGTTCTGTATATTGCTCCTCTTTTAGTTGGCGTTATTGTGATGTTTGATGTAGTGTATTATTTCATTTAGAGACTGTGGATAGCTTCGATCCCTTTAATAATACCTTCATAGGAATCGTTGTGCACACTCACATTAGGGTACACAACTATTTTTTGGGTCTATGTCAAATATTGTATAACCTTTAGCACCTGCGAACCATTTTTGATGGCTCATTTCCTGGTATGATCTGGACAAGTATTTTTCACATTCAGTTTCCTTTCACGTTCTCAGAAGTCACCATGAGAATGATTTGAGTATGCTAAATGGTTCTTTCAAGATTGCAACAACCAATGATCCATAGGATCAACCATATCCATGCAAAAGTTTTCAGAATAAATCTGTTTCTATTGGGGTTTCTTGTTGGTCCATTCAATCTGTGCAAACACAATAATTATGTTAATACTTACAGATGCTTTGCAATGCCTCACCAAACTTGTGTTCTATGCATAGTTGTCATGGCGTCGCCTAATCGTCGCCTAATCGACGATTAGGCGTCCAGGCGG
>KE372990.1:293766-305116 GCA_000418225.1 Zizania latifolia | reverse complement strand
CTCTGCGAGCCCGCGGCCGCACCACGACACTACGTTCACCCGTAGCAGGGCCGCGCCGCCGTCGCCGTCGTCCCGCCTCTTTCTCCTGCTCCTCCTACTGCCTGCTGGCGAACTCGACGTGGATGACGGAGCTTCCTCCCGGCGTACGTGGGCGTCGAAGTCGGATGGCTCGGCGGCGGAATGACGGGCACCGTGCGCGTGATGGTGCCACCGCTGCCACGGAGCTTCCTCTCGGCGTACGTGGGCGTCGAAGTCGGATGGCTCGGCGGCGGAATGACGGGCACCGTGCGCGTGATGGTGCCACCGCTGCCACCCAGCATCCACTTGCTGGCGTTGAGCATGGACATGAGGTGGCCGGCGCCCCACATCGGCAGCAAAACGATGGTTGGCTTAGCCATTAATTAGTGGAAGATGTGCTTTTGATAGTCGCTTGGAAAGTGGAAGACAGAGAACTGACCAGGGGTATGACCGGCAATACAAAATATCATGCTCTGCAAGTGGGCCCGTATGCGTCAGAAGCGTACAAAATGGTATAAAAGCGAGTATCATGAAATAGTAATGACATGCTGACGAATAGACGAATAGTAATGGTATATCTGACTTTTCGGCAAATAACGGTGGCATAGAAAAAATTAACCCTATATTATTTGCCTGAACTCTAAACAAGAAAGGTTTATGCACTCCTGGAACTTAATGGGAATTTGGTGTGTACACTTGAAAGCACTAAGTTATGGCTAAAGCATAAAACAAGTTTGTGACCACCTTTTTTCCTGACTTGTCTGTATTAGTTGAATATGGAGGTGTGGTAAGATAAGATTATTTACTGCAATAACCTGATGCTCCTATGGTGTTTTATTTTGTTTTGTATGGTCCATTTGAAAAAAAAGTGTCGTAATAACCTAAATTTGCAGCAATAGGTATCAGTTATTAATGTATTTTCTCTTCGATCGGTTCTTTCAGTGTGGAAAATCAGCTGCAGTTTTTGCATGTGCAAGAGAACAAGGCTTCAATGTAATTGAGGTATTTTCTAAAATTCCATTTTTCTTTACCTTACAAGAGTTTCCATGTTGTTATATCATTTATGCACTAAGGCAATGCTGTATTTATGTTTCATGAATCCTTTCAGCCTCTGCTCTCTTTCGCCTGTTTTTCTTTACAGTATTAACCAAGCAGTTTGGGACTGTTCTGTTATGCCCCAACCTCGAAGTTGGCTCAGGCCTAACCCCATTTTGGATAGAATTCACAATCACACAAATCCTTCTTACGCTTTTATCCTTGCAACCCTTAAGGGTTAACATGGGGTTGAAGTGCATTTGGCACCTGGATATATATGTTGGTGCATTTCTTGCTGAACAGCAGTATGGTACTGTTCTACCATCACTCATGCGCACACATGAATGGGCTAGAGCTGGGCTCAAGTCATCCCTCTCTTGGGCTGGGTCTCACATGTTTTGACTCCAATCAGGATGCTAGTTATATAGATATTGCTGAATGTTCTTGTTTGAATAGTAGGGATTCATGAATTGGATTTGAAAAGGCTGAGAATTTAAATTGGTAAGGTAAGTATGGTGATAGACCAGCAGATTAGCTGAAATCCATTTCAGTTGCTTTCCATTAGGTGTCACCTGGCTGGTTTATTGTGGTTTTGTATTTACGACTACGAGAAATGTTAACAAAACAATCTCTACATGCACCCAGAGTCCAGACTGGTGTGAGGGTCATTCTTGCTTTAGGTATTCTGGGCTCTGGCATGTTATTATTACGAGGCACCTAGCTCGCTCATGCACATAATGATGACAGTCAAGTTCGTAATCCTGCCTAGTTTTCTAGGTGTACTCAAACTTCATTGTCTAGTAATTCAAAGATCAAAGCTCTCCTCCACTTATTAGATCAACTTTCTTTTTTCACTCTGCAAATGGATAACCTTATTTTTGAGTTCTGTCTTTATGATTTCTTTGTTGGTCCAAACACACTGACATGCTAAAAGCACTACATAAGGGGCTGTGCCACTATAATAGGTTCTATCTTTGTTGTTGTGTTTGGATCATACTCTAAATTAGTTACAATCTTGGGCTTATTCCAGTCATACATAACTGTAGGAGTGCAGTAATCAGTGGGGCTTTAATTCAACACTTCCACGTGCTGAAAACAGTTAATGTTCTGTTTATAATTGTCATACTTTCATTTCAGTGAAAAACTAGGACATGTGTTATGCACAAAATTTGAATAGTTTCATTACCTAGTTTACAGTACTTCAGCAGTATTTATTTCTGAAAATTGCAATTCTGATTCTGACAGTTGTTTTTTTCCTGATGGCATTTTGCGGCATTTTTCAAGGTAAATACATCTGATATGAGAAATGGGGCTTATGTAAGACAAAAGTTCGAGGAAGCAACTAAATCACATGGTCTGGAAAAATGGTATGCACAATTTATTGTACAAGTTATCACTGTTCCTATTTATAATAAACTATAGTTATGTTGACTTTGCTGCCTCTATCTTGGTCATGCTGCATCTATATTAGAACCATATTTCATAGGGGTAAGTACCACACAGAAATAGGCTGGGTTGTGATGGCTTGAAACATGAAAGGGAAGGAGCTTAGGACAAATGTAGCACCATAGGCCTGGGATATTTCTTTATTCCCTTTTATTTCTTAAAAGAGAGTCCAATCTGCCTTACGTATTATATAGTAATAGACTGATAGGTCCTAACAATATAATATAAAAGATTATAAAGATGTGATCCTATCTAATTGATGAAAAAGCAATGTTTCATTTTATTATCCTGGCCTGGCACCCAAAGTCAGAGAATAGGAACCCTGTGGAGTATATGAGCCTATCATGGACCCTTGTGAAGCGCCCATCAACATCAACCGGCCGCACAATATGGGTCACTAACAAGAACCACTCATCAATGGTTTCCACTTGGGAAATGCTTTTGTTAAGAACAACCATTTCCTCCAACTGTTCATGGACGTTAATTGACAAGTGTTGACCCCTCAAAGACTTTTTAAAGTGAGAGATTGGAATGCCAAAGACGGCATCTGATTGTACTTGCATACCTGTGTTCATTCTGACTAGAAAGCACCTTTTTGTAAACTTCAATATAACCGAAACCTACATAACCAGTGTCAGCATATGGTCTCCAACAATTTTTTTCCACATTATTATTTATTTTTCTCATATTTATTTGGTAAGAGTGACTACTATTTGACAACTTCAATGCACAACATAATGTGGGCTACACAAGCATGATCTCTAATGAAACTACTACCGATTTATCTCAACCAACTAGGAGATAACAACCAAAAGGCTGCTACAGCCTATATGAATGTTGGTATTGGGGCATGACAAGTGCAGATAGCATAGGATAGTTGGTTGAACTGCAATTTAAATGGCAATCTAAGCATTCTGTCTGAAACTTCGCAGGCTGGCCTGTTTGAGGTGACATCAAAAGTGCCTTTTGATTTCCTATGCAGGTCACAAGAGGAGATCATCAGTCCACCAATAGGTGATTCCTTGGATCCATTTTCAGAGACTCCTGACAGGGCTGAATACAGACAAGTCCTTAACAAGACACTCATCCTATTTGAGGATGTAGATACTGTCTTTGATGAGGATCGTGGATTTATTTCAACCATACTTAAGATGGTGGAGACTACAAAATGGCCAATCATACTGACCAGCAACAGTAAGCCTTTTTGCCCTTAGGTCTTACACATCTCTGTCAACCTTTGTAATTTCATTTGATATAATATATTAACACTTGTTATATTGTTACTTTATATTTCCTGAAGAGAAAGATCCATTGTTGCCTCATCTCTTGGATCAGCTAGTATTGGATTTTACATACCCATCATCTGCAGAGCTACTTTCACATGTTGACAGGGTAAAAAGTTAATTCCAGACTGAAAATACTGAAAAACTATGTAGTTTACTGCATTTGTTGAATGTTGACCATATCCTGTTTTGTGCAGATATGCAAGTCTGAGGGAGTAGAAATCACTGTTCCTCAACTGAAGTATATAATAAACGCGTGTGTAGGTGATATTAGGAGAACAACTATGATTTTGCAATTTTGGTATCAAGGAAAGCTACAATACACAGGTTGGGTGCTTTGAAAGGAAGATCCTTTACAACTCACTACACAGTTGCGTGCTGGTGCTGGGCTACTGCCCCTTTACTTAAATTTAACTAGGGTCATATATAAGTATATAACAACGAAAAATTGTTTCTCCCTTATTTACAGAAGTGAATGCATGGATAGGATCATACTTTGAATTTTCTATAGATTCAGCAGCCAAGATGTTTAATTGTGCAACTTGTTTGCAACCCCTTCGAGACTAGTTGACTATGAGTTTATGATAAAGTGAGCTTGTAATGGGCCTAATCTGGCATCAATCAGCTGGCTTATTTTCATTTTTTAATAGTCAACCTTAAGTTAGAAATTTCACCTGTTTGTTGCAGGATTATTTTTGCTTTTCCTTTCTTTCTGTGGAAGACATTAGACATGTCGTGTTATATGAATATATGTTACACTCATTGTTAGCATCAACCAAAATGCTGATAGCGGTTCTAATTGTTTTATCTTCTTCAAAGTCTTTCAATCTCAAACAACTTGGGGTAGGCTAGAGTTAAAACCCAACAAACTTAGGTTTCATCTCCATTTGAGTGGCTAGGTTTTCCATTGGCTCGTTAATCCTATCATAACCTTTTAGGGGAAAAGGACCCTCTGGGACCTGCTATATTGAGACAACATAGGCAGAGTTTAGCTTTTATCATGTGATATATGTGAAAAGTTGGTAGTTTAGCTTTTTTGCAATATTGTACCCAGTTTATAAGTGGTGAACACATTTTATTGCTATTCTAATTTGTGCTCTTCTTTCAGAGAGGTCAAATACATGCATGTCCAGTCCTTTTTCACTTGATTTGGATGCAGTGCATTCCACTGTGCCAAAAATACTGCCTTGGGATTTCCCCTGTAAATTATCAGAAACAGTATACATGGAGATAGAGAAAACAATCATGTCGGCTGAAGAAAAGAAAAGGCAGATGGAAGCATCTGAGTTTGAAGGTCTGGAGTTACAAATAACAACACATTTGACCAAGGGAGGAAGTGCTAGTAAAACAAGAAAGCCTAAGAAATCCAAGTTAAAGCGTGGCCGCTCTGCTGAATGTAATGATATCTCACCTTGTAAGAATGATCTCGATGATTTCCATGATATTCCAGATATCCCTCTTCCATCCAGTCAGCGGAGAATTAGAAATAGGCATGGTGCAGTGTTATTATTTGAGTCCGATGATGATCTAGCTGATGCATTTACTGCCAAAGATACCACATGTACTGTTCTGGAAGGTAGTTTGCTCCCACAATCTTCAGAAGTGCCCTGTTTACATGGGCAAGGGATTTCCAACACTATTCCAGAAAGTGGTTTCTTCCCACAATCATCTGAACCTCATTTACATGGACAAGGGATTTCCAACATTGTTCCAGAAAGTGGTTTCTTCCCACAATCATCTGAACCCCATTTACATGGACAAGGGGCTTCAAATCAATTATATTTTCTTAGCGAATCAAGGACTTTTGGAACCACTAATTCTTTCCAAAACCAGTTTGAAAGCAACATGGCCAGATCCATTTCACAAATATGTGATACATTTGTGTCACAGGACATGTCATGTGTGCCTGAGTCATCCTTTGTCGTTGGGGTGACATCTGCATCTGTCAGCAATGATGATCTTTTATCAAGTCTAGTTTCTAATGGTTCGTCTGCCCTCCATAATGATGGTACTTATAATGAGTCAATAGTGGCACTAGAAGATACTAACAATGTGAAGAATCTAATTATTGGTGAAACAGATAAATGCATGGAAGATGCAATTGGCGAGACGTGTGAAGCTTATGCAGATTTTTTTGGCGGGAATGAACAAGCAAGCTCTTCAGCTACAGGATACCAATTGATGGATGAGTGCAGTCGTGCTGGAAGTGCTTGTTTGCTTTCTGGCAAGAAAACCAATAACTTATGCAAGATTGAACATGTACAGGATACTTGGAACAGGCTACGACGGTGCTGTCCTGTACTTCCCTGTGATATTAACCACAAGAGAACAGTTTCTGGATCATTGAAGCTTGTTTCAGGAGTGTCTGATTTAATATCAGAATCAGATCTTATGCTCTCCCGCTGCTACCCTTTTACTAATGTCAGTCATCTTGTGCTTCTGTTGCTTTGGAGATTCATATTTTTGTAATATGGTCTTGAAATATTTATAAATTTGTGCAGGATATTTTGGGTCCAACGATAACTCCTTGTGCTGAGCCAGATGATTTCTCCTGGTATGGCAAGCAGCTTGAGATGGGATCTATCTATGCTCAGCATGGTCTTTGTGTTATCAAAAGAGATACCCAAGCTACAGCTGACGGTTTTGTTGATTTCTCGCAAGACTTATTGTTTAACAGTACAACTACAACATCTCTTGGTAAACTTATTAGATCTGGGATCAGCTGCAGTGATGGATCTGGGAACATTTTCCATCTGAAATATCCAACAAGTAGTATTTGTAAGACAAGGTAAGCACTGCATTGCCTTTGTGGTGCTACTGTGTTGTGTGATCATATGATGAGCTGTCTTTCTTATGGTTGCAGCTCCATGTCAATCCAACAACTGCACTTGATTTATTACATGAACCATAAACACGAGTAGAGTAGATTATTTTATTGATCACAATAATACACTTCTGCAGCTTGCTTTAATAATATGGGTCAGAGATTCATAGACACATGCATTGGCAAAATGGCAGAAATCTTCAGCCAATGGAGAATTTTCTATTGGTGCGTAACCAACATTTGTCTTTTGTTTGGAAGTGCAAATGAGATTTAGTGGCTGGCATATGCACTTCTTGCAAGGCTTGTCAGACAGATGTAAGGTTATGCCAATTGTTGAACCTGCATGATTAATTGATTACATATTATGCAGTCCAATTGATATGATGGGCTCATGGAAGTTCACAATTTCACATAATAGTGATAGACCACATTTTTGCACCAAAATAATAAATCTTAATACCTTGTTACCTTATTCTACTGCAAGTAAAAAAATGATTGCTTATTTGCAATTTCTTTAAGTATTGTGTTTCATATAAATTTTAATTATCCTATGAATTTCACTCTAAAAGCATACTCACATGAAACTCTTCCAAGACTAGTTTAATCAGTCTATTGTATGTATGCACTGATGGAAGATTCATCTTGGGGACATTGAGCCTGCAATGTGCAAACTTTGCAAAAATTGATTATTTTCCTCTAGGACCCCATTAATTTTAGGGGTGACCCTTCTCTGACATTGAACTGTTGATAATATCAGATTCATTAATTGTTGCCATGCTTTTTTCAGGGAAAAACGACTTTGTGAAATCATGCTTCCAGTAGTTCCTTCTAAGTTATCTCAGTCGTTGCGAGGCCCTGCTTTTGTTGATTATTTGTCTTCGATGAGTCAGATTTCGCAGTTAGAAATTTTGCGACTTTCTGAAAGTAAAGCCTCAGGCAAGCAAAGAAGGTAATTGCTGTCTTTCAGTTCTAAAAATGTTCTTTGTTTGTAAAATACAAGTATGATGTTGTACATATTATGGATGTTAGAGATAACACTCGTATTGTTAGAGATGACACTCAGAGTTGGGGCAATTTTTCTTCATTTATGATCACTAGAATGCCATATCCAACCTGAAGGGTTAGGATACATATATAGGCTGGTCATGCAGCCTATTATTTCAAGATGCTAGTTCAAAATGTTAGTCTAAGATGCTAAAGTGAAAAAGGCTAAAGCGCACTAGACTTATTCCATCATTCTCCTCCTAAGTCTTGTGCATCCTCTTCTGGGAGATTTGAATCATCCCAATCCTTGCGCGAAGCTCCTGAAACTTGATCTTTCCAAGGGACTTGGTGAGAAGATCAGCTAGTTAGTCCTTGGTGTTGATGTAGCTTGCCTTGACGCTCCCTTCCTCCAAACAGCCACGGATGAAGTGGTATTTCATTCTGATGTGCTTGCTGTGCTCGTGGAAAACGTGATTCTTTGCCAAGGCCAGAGCGGACTTGCTATCCACCCTGAGCTCTACTGCTTCAGCGTCCCTGCCAAGGAGATCACTAAGCAGCCGAGCGAGCCAGAGGGCTTGAGTCGATGCAGTGGTAGCTGCGATGTATTCTGCCTCGCAACTGGACATAGCCACCACCTGCTGCTTGACCGACTGCCAGCTGATCAAACACTTGCCAAGGAAGAACAACGTCCCGCTGGTGCTCTTGCTTGTGTCGATGTCGCCGGCGTGGTCGCTGTCGCTGTACCCGATGAAGTGCGCCGCACCGGGGCACCTTGGGTAGTACAAGCCGTAGTCGGAGGTTCCCGCGACATAGCGTAGGATCCTCTTCACAGCCTGTTGTTGCTCCGTCGTCGGTCGCTGCATGAACTGACTGACGTAGCCGACTGCGAAGGCCAAGTCCGGCCGCGTGTGGACAAGGTAGCGAAGGCTGCCCACAATGCGTCGATACTGCGTCGCGTCCACCTCCTTCGCTGTGCTGTCACGACTCAGCTTCAGCCTTTCCTCCATGGGAGTGTAGGCTGGGTTGCAGTCGGTGAGTCCGTCCAGCTTGACGATGCGCTTGGCGTAGGCGGTCTGGCGAAGAGAGATGCCGGAGCTGTCCTGGTGCACCTCGATCCCCAGGTAGGAGAGTAGCTCCAGGTCACTCATCTGGAAGGCGGCCTTCATCTCCGTCTTGAACGTCTACACCTCATCCTCCTTGGTGCCGGTGATCACCAAGTCGTCGACGTAGACTCCTACCAACAGGGCATTGCCTCCCTTGCCCCGCCGATAGACAGCAGCTTCGTGAGCGCTCTGCTGGAACCCCATCTGCTTGAGGGTGGAGTCTAGCTTAGCGTTCCAAGCTCGTGATGCCTGCCGCAAGCCGTAGAGAGCCTTGCGCAGGCGGAGAACCTTGTTCTCCCAGGGATGACGAATCTCGACGGTTGTCGAACGTAGACCTCCTCCTTCAAATCACCATTGAGGAAGGCGGACTTAACGTCCATGTGGTGGACACGCCAGCCTTCCTGGGCTGCCAGCGCGAAGAGGACACGAATGGACTCCATTCGTGCAACGGGCGCGAAGGCGTCGAAGTCGACTCCCTCCTGCTGGACGAAGCCGCGTGCCACCGATCGAGCCTTGTGTTTGACCACCACCCTGGCCTCATCCTTCTTGAGCTTGAATACCCACTTAAGGGTGATGGCGCGGTGGCCGGCTGGAAGATCAGTCAGCTCCCACGTCCGGTTCTGCTTGACGGCGTCCATCTCCTGCTGCATCGCGCCGCACCAGGCCGTGTCTCCCTCCGCTTCAGCGAAGGAGCGCGGCTCGCCGTCGTCGCGCGCCAAGTGCAGCTCCACCTCAAGGTCATGCTGCACCAATCCAGGGACGGGCTACTCATCGAGGATGTTATCCTGCGGTAGCGCAGAGGCTCGTCGTCGTGGTAGGCGTCGACGCGGTCCTCGTCGTTTGACAGCGGAGTGGCGAACTCCACCACGCGCTGCTCATCATGGATCGAAGCTGCGGATGCTGATGCCGGAGGTGTGGGTGCCAGTGTAGAAGAGCGGGGTGTGGTCGGTGCTGGAGGTGGTGGAGGACTCGCCGGAGCTGATGGCGTGCCAGATGCCGGAGTAGGTGAACTTGTTGAAGATGAGCTGCTAGCTCCCCCTGCTCCCTCGAAGTGGACGTATTCGACGACGAAGTCGTTGATCGTCGAAGTCGAACCGTCGTCCACCATCTTACCCCACGTCCAACCTCGCCCTTCGTCGAACACGACGTCACGCGAGATGCGGACGCGCTGTGTCGCGGGGTCAAGGATGCGGTAGGCCTTGGTGCCCTCCGCGTAGCCGATGAAGATCCCTCGCGTGCTCCGATCGTCGAGCTTGTTGACGTTGTTGAGCTCCTTGACGAACGCTAGGCAGTCGAAGACGTGGAGGTGGCCAACCGTCGGCTTGCGCTCGTGCCAGGTCTCGTACGGCGTCTCGTCGTCAAGAGCCTTGGTGGGCGAGCGGTTAAGATGGACGGCGGTCATCACCGCCTCTCTCCAGTAGATCACCGGCATCCGTCTCTGCTTGAGGAGGGTGTGAGCGGTGGCCACCACCGTCTAGTTGCGGTGCTCGACGACGCCGTTTTGCTGTGGGGTGTATGGCGCGGAGAAGTGGCGCTGAATCCCCTCGTCGGCGCAGTACACCGCGAACTCAACCGCCGTGAACTCGCCGCCGTTGTCCGTGCACAACACCTGGAGCTTGCGGCCACACTCCTCCGCTGCAGCTTGATGACGCTTGATAGCGTCCGCGGCTGCCGCCTTGGTGTCAAGCAGGACTGTCCACATGTAGCGGGACACGTCGTTGACGAGGAGGAAGTAGCGCCGACCTCCAGGGGTAGCCGGTGTCACGGGACCGCAAAGGTCGCCGTGCACGAGCTCCAGCTTCTCCTTAGCACGGAAGCTCGCCTGGTAAGGGAAGGAAAGCCGCTGCTGCTTGGTCAGCACGCAGGTGTCGCAGAACTGCTCCACGTGCTCAACACTCGGCATCCCCAGCACCATCTCCTTGTTGCCGAGCTGCTTCAGGGCCTCAAAGTTGAGGTGCCCAAAGCGCTCGTGCCACCGCCAGGCGTCGTCATCGCGTCGGGATGCAAGGCACACGGGCTGCGCCACCTGCACATGGAGAACATAGAGACGATTGCTTCCTCTGTTCACCTTAGCGAGAAGTCGACGTTGGCGATCCCAGATGCGCAGCACTCCATGCTCGATCTCCACGTGCGAGCCGTTCTCATCCAGCTGGCCAAGGCTGATGATGGAGTTTCTCAGTTCGGGGATGTAGTAGACACCGGTGAGCAGTCGATGTTCACCGGTCTTGGCAATGAACATGACGGAGCCGACACCCTTTATCTCCACGGCGGAAGCGTCCCCGAACTTGACGGAGCCTCGCACGCTGGGGTCCAGGTCGGAGAAGTGCTCCCGCCGCCCGGTCATGTGGTGAGTGGCGCCGGTGTCGAGGAACCAGCCGTCGATCTTGTCGTCGCTGTTCCCGTTGCCGAGGAAGACATGAGCGCGCGACTCGTCGAGGTGGAGAAGAGCGGCAGGGGTCGGTGCGGGAGGGGAGTGCAGCTCGACACTCTCGTGAACGAGAAACAGAGCCGGACCGTCACCCTCCTGCGCTTGCGCGACGTGTGCCTGACCGGCGCGCTTCGCCTGCCGGCATTCCCTAGCCCAATGGTTGGTCTTGCCACAGTTGTGACAAGTGTCGTCACGGGTGGCCTTGCGGTCACCGTTGGCGCCGCCAGCA
>KE372990.1:265121-281940 GCA_000418225.1 Zizania latifolia | reverse complement strand
GGCCGTGAGGCTGCCGAGCAGCCGGCCTTGCCCGTGCCCGCTGTTCCCGAGCTCCCAGCGAAGGAAACGCCCAAGTACGCGGCAATTGAAGTTCCAGTGCACCCGGCAAGGCTGGATCCGAAGGAGTCCGCCCGTACGGATGTGAAGAAAGCAGGCGGGGAGGGAGGGATCAGGGGCGTCCGCCCACCACCGGTTGTGCTCAAGCCGCCGCCGTCGATAGCACCACCGGCGGCGTGCTTGGTTGACTCCACATGGGATCTCCTGCGGTCGTTTGCACCAGAGGAGGATGGTCACGCCCCAGCGAGCAGATCTAGAGGTGGTTTTGCATGCCAGGACGCGAAGGAGGATGAGGACGCGGCCGCCGTGTTGACGCTGGAGGAGCTCAGACTAGGGGAAACGTCCGAGGAATTCACGGGCACTTCTTCGCTGTCGACGACGAACGATGACGAGACGTCGAGCACAACCATCGAGTCCATGTTGTACATCTCACCGAACGGGAGGATTAGAGGGAAGATCCGGTCGTGGAGCCGAGGGGTGCGCCTGGGAAGTGGCTCGTTTGGGACAGTCTTCGAGGGGATGAGCACGTAAGTTCTCGCAGGAGGAAATTATATGATTTCTTGTTCTGCTTGCTATGCCTGCCCGTAGCTAGCATAAGGAGTATCTCGAGGCCATTATAAGCCTGAGTTTACGTGAATTGATTCTATATGGTTAATTGCACATTAGATGTCTCCAATTCTAACTAATTAGAGTCGCTAGATGTCAGGTAGCTTACTAGTAAGTGTTAATTGAATCGAACACATGATTTCATTTTCAACTACTTCAAAAACATAACCCTAAGTTGTAGACAAACAGAATTCCAGTAGAGTCAGAATGCCAAATCAATCACATGAATCAAGTCCTAGCGTATAAGCCATAATGGAATATGACAATTGTTTGCCAAAATGTTGCGCTGCATCTAACTAGATGAACAACAAATAGTGCTTTGTTTACTTGATTTATTGTAAATAGATGAACAACAAATAGCACCGAGGTAACCATGTGTTTATTACTAAGGGTTCTCTAGTAACGACAGATAAAAACTTGAGTATTTAGCTTCCCAAATATGCACAGAACTGCCCGTCCTAGATGAGACATTGCAGTATCTGTTGTTCCTTTTATGTAGTGGTTTTCAATGGGAACTCTTATCTTTAGTACAGGCTTCTGTAATGTTTGCATTTCACATGTCTCTTACATGCCGGTCTACTCCTGCATCTTATGATTTGATGTTTCACAGCGAGGGTGTCTTCTTTGCTGTCAAGGAAGTCTGCTTGCATGATCAAGGGAGCAATGCAAAGCAGTGCATTTTTCAGCTTGAGCAGGTTGGCATTGCTAAATATTTTTTGTTGATATATCAGAGCCGTGATATCTTACTGGTAATGATGTATTATGAAATGCGATCTCTTCTAACTTACTTCATATTTCAGGAAATTGCACTCCTGAGTCAGTTTGAACATGAAAACATAGTGCAGTACTATGGTACTGAGAAAGTAAGTCACTGATCCTGTGATTGTGCGTCGATCTGTTGAAGTACCATGAGCCATTGTGCCTTACGTGAATTCCTAGGTGGTCTTGTACTTTTTTTAAGGTTGATGATGATCCAATTTTGTGACTACTGCAGGAGGACTCAAAACTTTACATCTTCCTTGAATTAGTGACCCAAGGATCTCTTGCATCTCTGTACCAGAAGTACCCATTACGAGATACTCATGTTTCAGCATATACAAGACAAATTCTTAATGGGTTGACTTACCTGCATGATAGAAACATTGTTCATAGGTAATATGAATAGTTTGATTCCCTTTTTTCATCATTGGCTAGTGTGTGTCACATAAATGAGATTACTAAAGTTTGATGCCTAACCTTCTAAGAAAGCTCATTGTATTTTTATATGGGTTGACAACTATACTAAGCAATGTCTGCTTGCTAGATTTTTTTCATTAGCTTGAAAAGTCTTACATCACTATATATGTACTCCTGTGCATATGTTCTGAACTACAGTTCAAAATATCATCTTGCAGGGATATCAAATGTGCCAATATATTGGTGCATGTCAATGGATCCGTGAAACTTGCCGACTTTGGACTTGCTAAGGAGGTCTGCTTACTGTCTTGCAAAATCTTTATTTGTGTTTGATCTTTCATCTTTGAATGATTCAGTTATTGCTCTAAAAACTAACTCTTTGCTATAAATTTATGTTATCAAACATCTTTCAGATTAGTAAATTCAACGATCTTAAATCATGCAAAGGAACCGTTTATTGGATGGCACCTGAGGTATACCGTCATACCCTCTGAGATCAGATTTGGATATGCTTGGGTTGTTGTTGTTTACCTTACATTTTTTTCCCTTTGATGATTTTTCTAGAATAATAAACTAACAGGTAATAACATTATGCAGAGGTAAAACAGATGTTGATATTGTGTTGATGTTAGATAATGGTTTGAGTTAATATTTTTGTATAACTGAGTAATGAGTTTGACTTAGACTGTTCTGTCTGTACTTTATTTGCACTGGCCATTCTGTGTCATTGGTTTGCCAAGATATCTGGCACAAGTGGAACAGTATGTGTGATATATGCATGTTATCTAAGATTATTCTTAATGGGCACACTGAAATTTCAGGTTGTCAATCCCAACAAGACATACGGACCTGCTGCTGATATATGGAGTCTGGGTTGCACAGTTCTAGAGATGTTGACAGGTCAACTTCCATATCCTGATCTTGAATGGGTGAGTTATTCTTCATTAGAAATTTAATACTAACTTCTGCAGATTTAGATTACAGTGTTCTATCCTGATCTGGAATGGGTGAGTTATTCTTCATCAGGAATTTAGTACCAACTTCTGCAAATTTAGATTACAGTGTTTGTTCCAGTTCGGTAAAGATGTCCAGTATGCATATTTTCTTCGTTTTTCTTTAGATATTTACACCCATTCTCACAACTTGTTCTGCAGACACAAGCTTTATACAGGATTGGAAAGGGGGAACCGCCAGCTATTCCTAATGTCCTTTCTAGGGATGCTCGTGATTTTATAAGCCAATGTGTAAAATTCAATCCAGGAGACAGACCCACTGCATCAAAACTGCTGGAGCATCCGTTCGTGAATAGGTCAATGCGATCGATAAGGTCTATGAGGACATCTTCACGCTCACGCTCAAATTCATCGACACGTGGCATGAATGGATAGAAGTGAGGACAACTACATCATATTGGCAGAATGGTAATTTAGTATTCAATTTGCTTTGCATTCATACAAGAATAGTAGATACTTAAAGATCGTCCCTACGTGATGGTTTTGCTTCATAGAATTGGAACAAAAAAAATGTTTGTTGATCATGTGCACAACACTTCACACAAATTCCTGCTTATCAAATACACTATAAAGTTACTGTCAACTACTCAGCTGTGGCGCACTAGGCTGACATTTGTTTCTTCTACCACCGCGTAGTTAATCTGACTTTTGACTGGTGTGCTTATTCTATGTGCAGATATTAGTTCCTGCTAATCATGTGGAGCTGGTCGGGAAGGACACGTACGATTCTTGGAGGCAATATTGTCAACATCGCACTCGTTAACCCCAACCTCTTGTGTTTCATTTGTTGATTCTTTGACATACTTGCAAGGGGAGATGTCACGATTTATTAGTCAGCGGCTAATATTCTTCCGCCCTAGATAGTTAGATTGAATGTGCATTCAAGCGCATGAGTGTAAAGTAGGGATTGACGATGTAAATATGCGTGTTCATGGTTGTGATTGCCTTTTGTCATCGTATGCCGTGTTGCCAAACTTTGGAACTTCTGATAACAGTAGCTTAGGTTGGAATTGCGTCGCATCACTTCTTGTTAGCTCATGTGTACGTCCGTCCACTCGTCAACGTTTTCTGTGCAGATTACGGGAATTACTAGGAAAGAGCTACGATTGGTTGCTGTTCTCCAGTTGACATTGGCACTTGTAGCCATATTGCCATTGGCAATTGGCTATTGCTGCTCACGCGTTGTTTCTTGACTTGTCTTTGCCTGCGTCGTTGGTTTTCGTCTCTTGATTATTATTATTTTCTTTGGGAAATCAAGGTGCCTACGTTGTTAGTGTAAAGAACTAAAGATAACGGTAAAACGTTTACTATTCAAACCTAAAAGATGGTGCTTCACGTCTTTCGTGAAGCTTAGCCTCTTAAAACTATCCCAGAATTGAACAGATATTTCCAAGATAAAAAAAAGGAACAAGAGGC
Source organism: Zizania latifolia (assembly GCA_000418225.1). NCBI lineage: Eukaryota > Viridiplantae > Streptophyta > Magnoliopsida > Poales > Poaceae > Zizania > Zizania latifolia. The sequence continues at coordinate 277,672 of KE372990.1, read as the reverse complement.
TCTTACTGAACAGACATTTCCAAGAGGAAAAAGGAATAGAAAGGGAAAGAAGCATCTCTCTAGAACCCGGATGTGGGGCAAAGATTTTTCAAGTGCTCGTTTCACTTGTAACACCATGCTTCAATGATTTTTGTTTAGTGATGAAAAATTGTCAATCTCGACAAGTTAATATGCGTCTGTTAGTTTTTCTAACATACATCAAGCACATATATATAGTTGACTAATATGTAGATCAGGTTGTAATATATGTGCCCAAAATACGGTTATGTTAGATCTTGATGTGTAGGTGGTTTGGAGTCAACCTTAGTCAATGATAGGGATTAGATTACGGTAAGGAGCCAAAGTCGGTCCGAATACTGGGTGACAAATTTAGACTCAAGTATGCATCTATTAGGTGGACCGTGTGTGAAAAGATTGTTAAGATAGCTTCACAAGTTGTACCTCAAAACACGAATTTTCAGAAGAAGAATAGGGGGGAAAGCTACAGTACTCGGAATGCTACAGCAGATTCTACAACAGTACTGTAGCATGTGGTTGCACCCGGATCTAGCTCCTTTGACTTCACGAGGCCGAGTGTCCTCTACGGTCATCGATCCAGGCCGTCCAGCGTAATCCGACAGTACAGAGATCCCTCCGACTACTACAAAGTGGGTTCCATCACGCACGAAACTTCTCTTCAATACTCGTCGGATCTCGATCGGACGGTGTAGAGAGAGCGACTGCCCTCGTCTCAAATCGTTGCACCCATGGATATGCTCTGTGCTTGCATGTGGGCTGCAGGCTGTATGTGGACGCTGGAGCTCATGGCTATTGGGTATTGGCTACCTCAGAGTAAGACTGGACAGATGGTGCACATCAGGAGGCTTCTTGCCAGCTAAAGTAAAAGATGAGTGGCAAGAAAGAGGCTGAGCAGGGGCTACGAAATCTTTAGGACCTTTTGGGGGGATTTTCCATGGGGTAACCAGCTCATTCCTTAGCCTACAAGAAGAAGAGGCATAGGCAAGCAGGAAGGATGCAACAGATGAATTCTACATATTAAATATAGATGAGTGATCAGGAGGTGACTGGATATGATTATGACTAGCTTATATATAGGCTAGTTTTTGCTGATACAATTAGCTTGTAATCTTTCCTCGTTAATAGAAGAAGCTTAGCTTAATCTTGTCTTGTGTTTTTGTGGGTGAGTTATTGCCTCTCCTTTATGCTGGTGTGAGAAAGTTTTGGATTTTCCTTTTTGGATCTTTTAGATAAAAATGCAATGACTTCAATAGAGATTCTAATCTCCGGATCAATAGCCTTTTTCACAATCCCTTTTGTCTTTCATTTTGCTGTGAAAGGTTTAAATGGAATAGATCTCAGAACCTTGGTTGATCATTCCAAGTCCACACTTAATTTAAGCAGTTGTTCCCTTTGATATTGCTATGTAAAAATGAAGTTTTACAAGTTTAGAATCTTGTGCGCATTGCTACATTCACCCCTTGTATTGCAATGCCAGACTTTCATCACTGCACAAAGCCCAGAGGTGAATACGAATAGTTCCGAATGCGAAATCATTAACAACGTAAAACGTATTTTCAGCTTAAACTTTCGGAATATGAAGAGCCAAACAAGCAGAAGAACTAAGCACATTCAGATAAACCGTGACGATGCCTGCAAAGCTGAAAGATGAAACAGGACACCGGGCTCGCCTGGCATCTTTGTCGATGCAATGACGAGGCTTGGTTACTGCAAGGAATTGCCAGTGTTTATGTTGGCATAATATACAAAACTACAATGGTACCGTCACACTGATACCCCCAACTCCAATCGGTTATCTCATTGCACGATGTCTACACCAAACGGATTTTGCAATCCGAATCTTCCAACTGGAGGGTGTACACGAGACAAAAAATTGTAGCAAAAGCTACCATTCTGTGTAAACCCACATCAACTGGATTGCTTTCCAGAGGCCGAGGGGCATCGGAGAAGCAAGGCATGACTGATTGGACTTTGGATCAGCAAAACACCACAGCAGGTGTTCGTATTGATGGCTCTACTCGACGTTGGAGCTCAGGCCGACTTTGTCTAGGAAACAGAAGGAGCACTCTTGTCCTCCAAAAGCTTCAGCTCCTCCTGCCAAGCTTTTATCTTTTTCATTTTCTCCAGTTGCTCAGGCTTCAACTTTTCTGGATCTCCTTGCAGTTGCGCCTCTGCTAAGCGTATCTGCAATAAATCAAGGCAAGTTCATCCAGGTCAAACCTCACCCTGTTTGGCTTGGCATCTTAATATTAAGTTTTCAGGACAAACCTCATCCAAGCATGTTAATAAACATCCACCATTTCAAAGGTGCAAATATGTAGTTTCAATTAAATTTAATCTAATACTGACAGATCAAATTAACACCCTCAGAATCTACTATGGCTGCTCCTAGCAGTTCAAAACATGGACAAAATACCTTAGATGTACTAATAACAGCATAAAAAACCACAATCAATAATTGGTATCTACACTAGATTCTTTGCAGTTAACAATAAACTAGAACTTGCAAGGTAGAATAAAACTGATTACAAGTAATTATATTAAGTTAGACAAAGTAATGACTACTTCAGATTGATTGCGAAACTAGTCTACCAGGAATACCCATTAATTATTTAGTACTATACTAGTATACTGAGGATGAAAAACCAAGGCTTGAAATTTTGGAAGGCTTATGTCAGAAACCAGACAAAATAACTTGGGATCTGAAGGAAAATCTAAAGGACCAGGCACCCATAATAACCAGGAAATGAAACATCTCTTTGGGAACTGGACATGAAACAGTAGAGAGAGAGAGAGAGAGAACCTTCTTCTTCAGTGCTCGAATTTTCTTATCTATGTCTGGAGCAGATGACTCCGATTTTGTGTTGTCAGTAGCAAAAGTGGAGGAGGTTGCTACAGCTGGAGATTCATAGATAGCAATGCCACTCATCTGCTTTGTTACACTGTCCACTGCATCCTTCCGCTTGTCAGGTTTTCCAGCATCAGCCTCCTCTACATGCAAGCTCTTTCCTTTATCATTTGTTGAACTGGCCTGCTAAGAAATAAGACAATTTCCAGTACAATGTCATGAAGCCGCTGAGCCGCTCTAATAAAACAGATAGTTTAATCTAAACGAGATCAAAACATTACCATGATACAAACAACTAACAAACACAGTTCTCTTGACTCAATTATTGGCCAGAGGATTTATGTATAGTTCACCTTGTTCTCTTATGGGTTTTTAGTTTCCGTACTTATGACTGTCAAAACATGAATAGTTTATTGTGTTGACTAATTAAAGATATGTAAAAATTTCATATCGACGCAATTAAGACAATGCACAAAAAACTGGCCTTTACCATTGCATCTGTGTTGATTATTGACATGTTTAATAGTCAATTACTGTTGGCTCGTTATTTCTTGACTCATCTTCTGATTGTGACATTTAACAGTTAAATGGATCTGTGACATGACTTGGCCCAACAAAACCTGAAAAGATAACCCATTTGTACAGACAACAAGTTTGGGGCATAGCTTAAGACAAAGAATTGAAGATACACATGGTTACATGTCCATTAAGATTCCATGGAGAAAACATGCTGAATGTATAGTCCGCTCATTAGATCCCTTGTATTGCCCCAGATCAGTACTAACCAAGAAAAAAGCTACAATCATGATGATGCTGAGAAACAGGGCTAGGGGATTTGAATAAAATAAATGGGTACTGCAGTAACAATAATCAAGTATGGGAGTGGACAGATTACTAAAGCTGCTCCCGGGGCTTCTAGTGTCTGAAGTCCTAAACCAACAGGAGCTCGAGCACCTCAAGGAAGTGAAGATACAGGTAGAATAATGCCAACCATCAATGTCATGTATCAACAATTGTTCCTAGCTTAGGTGTTGATGCCACAGTATCTTGATTGAGATGACAAGCATGACCACATTTTAGTTCATATAGATTGATAAGAAGGAATGGACAGTTATATTCTAAAATAAATATGAGATTGCTAAAAAAACTTTATGACTCTGTTGTGGTAGACTGGTAGTTTTGTATTCAAAAGAAATTCCAAAACATATGCACAAAAAATTCTCATAAGGTTATCTTCTCGTTTCAAAACAAGTTTAATGCACATGAACAGCCAGAAATCGCACTAAATGCATATGCAACTTGACTGTACCAGTGGCTTGAGGTAGCAATTTAAAAATGCCCCCAAATACACTTCCATACCAAAATTTGGTAACTCTCGAAACTTCTCCATACAAAAGATTTGACAAGGCAACAAACCAAACAACCATCATATACCTCTACCAGGCCAAATTTTGGCATTACCAATATTTGGCATGGTTAGTTTTGGCAATAAACCAAAGACACCCTATATTATTTCAGAGATTAGTAATTAGTTAATTGCACAAATTCAGCAATAACTTGAAACATGTTATAAGTATTAAAGGCATTCAGATAGGTAAGTAGAAAGCAAAGATCATACTTATGCAATGTAATTGTAGAGAACAGAAATGTGCCACAGCTGACCCAACTGTTGTCTATCAACCAAAACACTCCAATAAAACAGTGTTCTAAAAGGTGCTGCTAGGCGGCGCCTAGGCACCAGAAAATCGCTGGGTGGTACCGCGGCACCACGATTTGGGGCAAGGCAGCAGGCTTGGCGGCCACGGCGCCTAGGCGGTTGACCACGGCGACTAGGCGGTTGACCACGGCGACTAGGCGGTTGGGTGTGGTGGCGCCGAGGCTGTTGGTGGCCTAGGAATGTCGATAAGGTTGAGCGGGACTGCAGGAGAATAGGCAAAAGAGCAGGAGAAGAGGCAGAGAGAGGGAGCCGAAGCAGCGTGACGGTGCGGGATCCGCCGGCGGGGGGCACGTGCGGCCTGGATCCACCAGCAGGAGGCGCACGCAGCTTGGATCCGCCGCCGGGCGGCGCACATGGCCTGGATCCACCGCCAGTGGGCGCGCGCGGCTGGGATCCGCCAGCGGTGCGCACGCCATGCTGAGCTCCGCGCTGCCTGCCTGCCCCTGTGCCCCCAAGCTTCAGCCACTTCAGTTAAGGAGTAAAGCAATAAATAGCCTAAACTCAGACATGCATACACGACACACACGAACCTAGGCACCGTCTAGGCGCCCCTAGGCGCTAGGCGTTGGGGGTACCGCCCGACTAGCGCTTAGCGCCTTCTTGAACACTAAATAAAAGTATTGTGATTACTGGTTGGACAGTTCAGTCTGATAAAATTGATGGCAATAAAAGTATTGTTATTACTGGTTAGACAGTTCAGTCTGATAAAATTGATGAAAATTCTTCTGCGGTACGCCTCTGGCCAGAGACATTGCTCCTCAAACATTTTAACAGCTAAGCTCTAATTATAAGTTGGAATCTAATTACCAAAATGATGGTAACATTGTTAAAAGGGTAATCTTTCACACGTACAACAATTATGTGTTTCTCCTGAACACTAAGCATGTACAGTTAAGGCACCGCCACAATCAGCTTTGGCAATTAAGGCCATCTAACGATTTCCGAAACACAAATGGCGACACAGGCGCCTGAGAGAGGACAGCCTACCTGCTGTCGTTTTTCCTTGCGCCGCTCGTTCCGCTTGGCCGCCTTCGTCTTGGGCTTAGCATCGAGCGACGGGTCGTACCCCGGCGGCACGTCAGGCCCTGTCCTCCTCATCTGCAACAAGCACAAACCAAGCAGACCCCATAAAGCCCCCGGTAAGAACAAATCGAACAAGGACGCCGTCCTCGGCGGGAGGAAAGTGAGCGGAGGATGGGGCGAGGATTCACCTGGGCGCCCCTGGACTGGTAGATGGCGACCTCCTCCTGGGGGACGTATCCGGCGCGGATACGGATGGCCTTGCGGAGCGTGCCGTCGGGTCGGCGCGACGGCGGGATGATGCGCTCCCCCTCCTTGGGGATAGAGAGGAGTCGCCGCTGCTCCTGCTCGCCGCTGGCTGTGGCCATGGCCGGGAAGGTATACGGATTTAGAATTGGAGGGGAGAAGGGGGAGGATGACGGCGGCGACGGCGGCGACGGCGGGCACGGGATGGGTTTAGCACTTCGGGTCGGCGTCAGAGTGAGATTTGGGCGTGGGGTTAAATTGATCTTGTTTTATTACGTTCAGCATATATATAAGACAACTTAACTGTGCAACTAGGACTCCTAATCTGACTCTGAAACAATCTCCTGAACTAAGAGATATTCTTAATTAGAGCATTCACGACGTGAAGTGCTCTAGAACTAGTATTAGATAGACACATAGGCAAAGTTATTTCTTAGAAAAAAATACTACAATGTATAGTGTTAGAGTTGAGGCCCTTACCAAAATAAAAAATATAAAAAAATACATGCTCCACCCAACGGGCAACCGTCAAACTAAAAAAAATGTAAAATATAGTATTGTTTAATTTAAGGAATTAGTATCCATGCATAGAAGTATAGAACGCATGCGTTATCTTTATTTGGTTAGCACTACCTTTCTAATATATAAAAAAACTAGTGCTAAGACAAAAAGATTATCTTGAACATCTTCTTATTTCAACATTATGGATGCTCCCAATCATGATATGGTTGGTTCAGACTATTTGCTAGGCCCTGCTGTAGCTTTCTGTTTTCTACAGCAATATTGTAGTTCGGCCATAATATCTCTCACTATTACTATTCAGTTCCTAAAACAACAGTATTCCTATTTAGTTTCTTAAAATTAAATTTAAGTATTTGAGGGAAAAATCATGTTGGAACAATATTTCTAAATAATTTACTATCCTAAGTGATCATCTAAATCATCTCTTTTTTCCTTCAAAAGTAGAAATTTCCTTTCCAATCCCTTTTAAAATATAGGAATTGAGATTATATGAATATCATTGTGGACTGATAAATTTTAGAAAGTGTTAGAATTAGAATGGTTCTCCATACAAGAATATAAGTGAGTAATTACAGAAGCTCTCTTAGAGTTGCTCTTAGTTCTCTTTTTTTTAAACTCATATTCTGTTCTAAAATTCTACTAAAATTTGAGTTTATTATATGTAAAAATAATGTATTATCTCTAAGCTTGTTTTGTCTGTTGTTTTGATAATACATTATTTGGTACATTTCTTATATTAGGTGAAATAGAAATACAAATAAGTCAAAAAAAAAACCTCAGAACAAAAGACTTTTTTATTAATAAGATCTAACATACGCTTATAGCTTATTTAGATAATAGATATTACTTTCTAAATTGTTTATGGTTTTTTAAGCCATAAGCTAGCTAAAAGCTTTCTAGAATACCTAACAATAATTGTTTATTGCTACTACTACTGCTGATTTTACATCTTTTCTGATAAGTAATTCAGGTGTTATGTCTTACCAAGTGAAATCTACAGCAAGCTTGTGGTCAACTCCTTTAATTTTAGTCAATAATGTCTATGAATATTAGTGTGGATATATTTATAGTGGAATTCAATCTCATGCATGTATGAACACATGTTTTTCATTCTTTTACTGAGAAAAACGTGCATTTTATCAAACTTTTAGGTCGGAATATGACCCACAAATTTCGAAATGTACATAAAAATTAAAGCTGTAAAAGGGGCAAGTGTTCGCTTGCTAACTTTATTTGAATAACATGCACCTTGGAAAACTTCGCTTGCTTGTTCTACAACTCGTTTCGTTGTACCGAAAATATACTATTTGTCCGAACTCTAAGCCTACTCATATCGGTGGGTGTAGGGGAGAATACTGCGACTTGTGTATGCGTACGTATGAATCTGATTTACACTTTGAAAAAAAATCGAGAAATGTTATTTTTCTAAACCCAAACGTGGTTGAACTAAACCGATGAGGCGAGGAGCTCATACTATTTTAAATCCAGTTGATGTCTTGAATACCGACATGATTTCTCTGAGGATATTTCTCACCTCTAATTCCTAAGATACGATGAAGTAATTATATTCTAGAAGCAGTTTTATGAACATATACATGATGCTTTGACCAACATCTGACTAAATTTTAGAACTTTGGACGTTAACCACTTTTAAAATAATCAGTTAAAAAGCAGGAAGATTCATATATATATATATATATATGGTAACTGACTTTGCATAGTTTAATCGCATTCCCAAAACGATTATTGTTTTCAACTCCAGAATAACAAGCAATGCACAGAGCACAGTCGTAAAGTTAAAAGAGAGATCAAACCTTTTTCCTAAGCAGGAGAGACCAAGCCTTGAAATACGAGTTCAATTCTTTTTGACCAGTGGCCACAATCTCATCTCTCTCTCTCTCTCGATCAACACTGGTCCATCAACCGTTCGCCCCACAAAATCAACACGCGTCCAAAACCGTGATGCCGTAAGACAGGGGAAGATACCACACACAGAAACGTCAGTGCACCAAATATACTAACACATCAACAGAGAACAGACAATGGCAAATGTAAAAGAGAATCAATTGGTATTATTTGTCCAGCTAGTACACACCAGTTTTAGCATCACGGCAGAATCAGATCAGTCATGCACGTCACACATAGGCATAGCTTAGGATGCGTCATGCGTGAAGGCAGCAAGCATCATCCCGTAATTCCTGAATTTTTCTTCTCAGCTGGTCTGCTCCTGCTCCAGTCATGGCTCCAAGCAAAGCAAAGCATGCAAAAAGTGTGGAGGAGGGAGAAGGAGAAGTGGACTAGGCCTGGGCATGAGAACAAAGTAAAGTCGAGAAAAGGACAGGTAATGCAGAGAGGACTGGGAAGAAAATGCTATAGCACTCTCGACACAAATCACAGGAGCAGACCAGATCTGTCCCAGCATCTTCCCTGCACTTGCTTTCTCTCCTTTTGATGCCTGTCGCCTCCCTTCCGCTTTATTTTTTCTCCCGTTCACAAGGCCAATGTGGTACTACAACTGTACACAAGTGAAGCACTGACACAAGGCCTCTCCCGACTGACGACTGTGGTGTGGTCACAGAAGGCACGAGCAAAAGAATGCTTGCAAAAATGGCAACAGTATGTCTACAAGACGGCTTCTTTTTTCTGAACTATGAACATGACATCACTTGAAAATCCAACCATACAGCTCTGCAAAGGAATTTGTCATCTGCAAGCAAAAGATATGATGCAAATTTTATCGCAGGCAAGATGGACATCCTTGTTCGTTTTTAGATTTTGACAAGATGCATCAGTTCAAAAATAATAATTTGTCTGATGCACGACAATATATGTACATGTATTTCCACTGGGTCACTCCACTGGAACTTCATACGATTCAGCGGCAACCCAAGAAGCACATAAAAACTTCAGATTCTTGGTAGATGCCAAAGAAAGAACACAAAAAGGAATTGAAAAAAGTGGTATGGAACTAACTAGCTTTGCAATCATGGAATCGACACTTACAGTTTGCAAGTCTTCCAAAAGGCGGAGCTCTATAATTTTAGCCCCCATCCATCTAATGTTAGCATGCTTGTCGGCAGAGCTCGTTGACGCCAATAATTCAGAAAACTGTGCATATGGTAAAACCAACCATCATTTGCAGTTTTCACTATTTCAGGGCATGCTCGGGATCGGAGATACGATCATAACCTAAACTTCACCCATGGATTTCATGATGTAAAAATTCAGTGGGATAGTTACCAGTGAAACCCATGACTTTTTCTTACTGTTCTTTTATGAATACCCTGCGGATGAAATCCTGAAATCTTCTCGAGTATAGCTTTGGATCTACAGCAGAAATGCAGCCAGGGTTGACCTGGAAGGACTTATAGGCATGCTCCAGTTTCTTCGTTATGTCATAGTCTTGAAGAATGTCGATTATCCCAAAGAAGAGGTACACATCACATGATCCTCCACTTGGCGAGGTTATGAACAAGTGTCTTTCATTTAGGAGAAACTTGTTGAATATTTTCTTTGAGCTGAACTCTGCCTGGGCAGGCATGTTGATCCCCAACTGAATCAATGGCTTCCTGATATCAGAAGGCGGAGGCTGCATTAGCCCAATAGATCAAAAGTTTCTATATTTGATATTCAGATCATGAGATGCAATAAGTAAAGTTCCATACATTATTCATTCTCTTTATAAACATTCCACTTAAACAAACAAGCAAGGCCCCATGATGCTCCTTCGTTGTTGTCTACTAAGGGAGCAACAAAGTAGGGATCATGATAAGAACATATAATTACCTTAAAAAATTCAACACAAGAAAAGGTACCTTACCCTGATGGAGATTAGCACTATGTCCAAACTAAAGTAGGAGCATGAACTACTTGTAACAATAGATTAAATAATTTCATTTATGCTACAAAGTTATCAAAATAACTTGATTGATGCAGGCATTGAAACAACTACTGAGCTAAGGTGACAAGTTACCAAAAGCACAAAGTAGTTTCCACAATTGACATTTGCGAGAAATATCCACATTAGGCTGCAAACATTTGCGAGAGAATTAAGAAGTGAAGAGTTACCGAGAGTCTATCAAATCTCTGTCCTTGCATCCTGATTCCACACAGAGCTCACAACACCTGCTTCCACCTTCAAATGATTTTCTTTTCCCAGTAGATTCTGATCAGGGATGCAGCTAAGATTAGATTAAAACTGGTGAATTATCAACTGGGTTCATAAGTCAGATTTTGTATTAAAAAAAACTGACGGCAACCCATGTTATAACTTACTTGGGAAAGCAATTGGCTGAGGCAGGCCTAACTTAGACACTGAGTAATCATTACGAAAATGAACTCCTAACAATAGGCTATAATCCATAATTCTTTGTGTCTCCAAGAATGTGCAGTCCATCTGAATTTGCCTGTGTGATATAAGAGTCAGACCTATGATCGGTATCTTAATTCGAATGAAATCTCAGAAAATGTAGGGAGTTAACATAACAGGGAACTCACTTCATGAGCTCCTCGTACCAAAATCTTTGCAACAGAAATGCATACTGAAGATCGAGGTCCTTTAGAGTAGTGGTTTCATCAATCTTCTGCTCAGTTTTGTCGATAGTCCGACCATGTGAGGAACCTTTCAGATCAAAACGCCTATGGATCTTATATTCTGAACGGCAAAAATTGCCCATTATAATGAACCGGACCTAGTTGTATATGCTGACATAAGTTCAAGGAGGAAATAATGTGCATTCAAACATAATACTACATCCATTCCAAAATATAAGACGTCCTTGCTTTCAGACAAGTCAATATTTATAACTTTTAACTAATAATTAAGTTAAAAATATTTAGATTTAATGTTATGCATGCTATATAGTTAGATTGATATGAAAGAACTTTCATATGTTGTTATCTTAATAGTTGTTGACAATATATAGAGAAATTAATTAATAGTCAATATTCTATGTCAAAGACCTTGTAAAAAACTTATATAACTTATATTTTAGAATGAAGGTAGTAATAGTTAATAAAATTAAATGAGTTGTCTATCCATGGGATCATTGCTTACCTTGGGGCAGCCAGCTTGCTTTATGCAATGCGTGCCGTAAAACCTTGTCAGTAAAGTGGACTTATACTGACGAACATGTTCATAGTAACTCCGCAACATCCTGATAAGAACCTGTGGTTCAATACTATTAGTAAGACCATGCTAGTCACCAAATGATACTATTATGTACCCTTTTCCATAATAAACCCAGATTATGAACTATCATAATATTGAGTGATTCCTTTTGGTGGAGATTATTAAATATGCGATAATTCTATCCATATTGGAATAGGAAATCGACAGTTGTTGCAAAATGAAATAACAAAGAGCAGTAGGAGCTTTCAACTACATAATTAGACACAACTTTAATCGAAAAATGCAAGGAAGTAGGAACACGTGACTAGTCCAACAAGGCATTTGAAGGCAAGGTGGATTTAGTCCAGAAGATGACACTGACTTGTTAAAACCTCATTAGGATGAACACAAGGTGACGACACCCACTAAGTATCTCAAAGACGAGCACGAACTGACCTTCACTTCGGACTTCTTCACGGTTTTAATCATGAACCGATCGTCCTGTGTGATGAAGAAGCAGCTCCCGCTCTTGCCCGGCGATGCCAGCTCCCGGAGCGTGTCGTTGCCGCAGATGGCGAGCATGTACTCCGCGGGGTCCACCCCGAACAACTTCCTCAGCTGCCTGGCATCACTCAGCAGCAATATGGCGATAATCACATCATTCTGGAACCAAAAACTTAACAGATTCCGCTCCGAGTCGAACAAATAGGCCGCAATAGGGCACCTGAAGACGGCAGGGCAGTAGTCCTTCCACCGGAAATCCACAGAGTGGTGCGGCGGCGTGAACTTGGACCCCTCCGGCGGGAACCGTGTCCATATCTTCTCCCGGGGGTCGAAGTCCGACGCAGCGAGCTTCTTGAACGGCAGCGCCGACGATTTCCCCACCGAATATCTGCAGCCAGCACGGAGAGCAAACCAACATTGGAACAGAGTATTTGAAGGACTAGGAAGAATAGCAGCAATGGAGAGCATCAGTATTTGCCTTATGCCAAGCTGCAGGTTGAGCATGAGGCTGTAGCTCCGGTGTCCCTTGCGGATGGCCTCCCCGGGCCTCCTGGACTCCTCCCCGT
>KE372990.1:233519-244517 GCA_000418225.1 Zizania latifolia | reverse complement strand
ATGCTCTGATTTGTATTGCTGACAGGTGGCACATGCGCGGATGTAGTCCTGAACCACCGCGCGTAGGTTGGGCGAATGAATATCACGGCGCAGTCGGTGCAGGGTACGCTGAACACCTTCGTGTCCGTCGTCATGGATGGCGGACAGGACTTCCTGAAGTAGCGGAGGGAGACTAGATAAAATTGAGGGAGATTGCAGAATAATACTCTTTATTGCTTGCCTCTGCCTTAAGGGCTTACATCTATATTTATAGTGCCTAATAGATCTAATCTTATCTAACTAGGACCCAAACTCTTAACTAACAAATCTTAACTAACAAGGAATCTAATTCTTTAACTAAATCTAACTCTTTAAATAACTTGGACTCTAATTCCTTCATGGACCGGCCGATCCTGCCTTACTGGGCCTTGCGCCCTCTTTGGGCTGGGCCCGGCGCTGGAAGTGCCGGCCCCACATGACACATATGCCATAATACCTAAGAGTGAGGTTGTGTATAGAAAAGTGCAAGTTGAAAGGGGCAGATGATACAACAAAGTTTTCCATAATTCATAATTCACAAGATCCATTCACGGAAATCTTAATTTTTTATATATTTTGCTATAATTTGAGATCTCATTAAAGGTCTGGTAGCAACATAGGATATATCAAATGCCAGATTGCCAGTGCATATTGGGAGTGGACCATGTAAATTATTATCATCAAGATGTAGGCACAGATTACACAAAATGAGTTATGGCAGTATAGTCTCCAGTATATTTACACTGAGAATCTAGAATGTTATAGTCTCGACCAATTTGAATCAATTACTTTTCAGAACTTCATGCTGGTAAAAGTTAGAACTTAGAAGCTTCTTTTGTATTGTTCAGTTAAAGAATTGATACTTTGGTTATTAGTAATTACATTGGTTTAACTATTATTGCAGATATCCTAACTGCAATAAGGGCAAAACCTCCTGGACATGCTGTGAGTACTTGTCCTAAATAGTCATATACTATTCCGGTATTCCCCTCGTTATTGTGAAGTATCAAAATCTGATGCAAAATATACTTTTCTATTATGCAGGATGTATTAGAGAAGCAGAAGGATGTTCTTGGTAAATGTTGACAGCTGATATAATATGCTTGTTTTTTATTTTATTGTCCTGCATATTTGACCATACTCCATCTCTTTCCTATTGCAGATACAGTTATGAACATTTACATCAAGATTATGAGAGAGGATGAAGACAAAGAAGTAGTTGCACAAGCTTGCATGAGCGTAGCAGACATTGTAAAGGATTGTGGTTTTGCTGCAATTGAACCTTGTAAGCTGCACTTATTTGTGTAGGTGTCATAATATTTGGTTGTGTTGCTAAAACTGTCCTTTCTGATGTTCGTGTAGATATATATAACACGTCTTGCTGAGGCAACGCTTGTTCTTTTGCGTCAAGAATCATGCTGTCAGCAAGTAGAATCAGATGGTGAAGATGATGGTGATATTGATCATGATGAAGTCCTGATGGATGCAGTTTCAGATCTTTTGCCCTCTTTTGCAAAAGTGATGAGATCTTACTTTGATCCTATCTTTGCAAAATTGTTTGATTCATTGATGAAATTTGCTGTGAGTAAATCCCATAACCCCACACTAGCAGCACACAAACACACATGGAATGTTACCAATCTAAAATGGCAAAATTTCTCAATTCTCTTTCTGGTATGAGTGCAGAAATCACTCCATCCTCCCCAAGATAAGACTATGGTTGTTGCAACTTTAGCTGAGGTTGCTCAGGAAATGGGTTCTCCAATTTCTGCTTATGTTGATGTATGCTTTTAAGTTATTGGCAATCACTTCTTTTTCTCATTTTTATGTCCTCGCAATGCTTTCTCACATTTACATTTACAGAAGATAATGCCCTTGGTGTTGAAAGAACTTACATCATCTGAGGCTACTAACAGGAGAAATGCTGCCTTTTGTGTTGGCGAGATATGCAAGAACGGGGGTGCTGCAGCACTGAAGTACGTATACCACTTCACAAAGGCAGGCATATTTTATGTCTCGCTTTTACAGTTTACAGAAACTCCTATTTACTGCTGTTTCTAGATAGTTGACAGTTTCAGTCATGATTTTGGCAATTTGTGAATCCTGACGTGTGTTCTCCTGCTTTGCCCCCAGACTGTATGCCTTTTGTTGGTGTGTGCAATTATACTCCACTCAATCATAGTGTCACGTGCAGAATTGTTTCCTAATGATCTGCATCAAAGACACGGCCGGACTTAGTTCCTGGCCTCGTCGGCGCGGCAGCCTCCGCGCCGGTGAGGTAGGGATCCAATCCGACCTGTTTTAATATAATCTTCGATGCTTTATTTCTTCCTGTCTGGAGTATATTTATAATACATTTAAATAACCTCCTAGCTATTCTTAAGAAAATATAACTTATGACTCTTGAAGATTTAATCCCTAAAGATACTATTCCTAAATATCACTCTTACCCTAATTTGCGCTACAATACCCATGACCTGTGGGTACTGTTCATGCTACAGTGCCGCGCGGGCACTGTTCCTATGGGCCAGTCCTGGCCCAATACCCATGGCACATAGGGTCAGTCTCCTTAAAAAAGATTGGCTAAATATGTGAACACTAGTAAAGAGGGAGTATTATCTTTTGAACTTTGGAGGGTACTGTCTCGTGTTTCCAGAAATGACAATAGTGGATATCATTTGCTGGAGAAATCCATTACTTTTTTTGATAATAACATAAGAAAGGGAAGGTAGTGTCATTTTCAATTTACGAAGCAAAGAAAGGCAGTACTGTTTTCCCTTTATGAAGCATTAGCATAAATATGTTTGCAACTGAGAGCAGTCGACAAAACTATCGTTTATCAGAGTTCTGATGCTTGCCAATGGCAGTGTCTGAACCGACTATTTGATCAAGACTGAAAGTTCAGGGTTTTTCATGACTGTCTACTGTCAGTGACTAGGCTACTCTGAATCCACTGTTCTTTCATAGTACAGCTTAGACCACTTGACTTTTCATAAACCTACTTGAAAGGCAAAGTGAGCTAGTTTTTCTGCCAGGGATAGTCTGCCGAGGCCCGAGAGCTTGTAGATTCCTCACTCTCTATGTTATCCTTAAACTGAAGCTGTTGTGTTAACTGAGTTGCTGAATATG
Organism: Zizania latifolia; assembly: GCA_000418225.1. Lineage (NCBI taxonomy): Eukaryota > Viridiplantae > Streptophyta > Magnoliopsida > Poales > Poaceae > Zizania > Zizania latifolia. The sequence goes on along the minus strand of KE372990.1, from coordinate 241,370 downwards.
TGCAACCAAGAATTTTGCAGCATATTTGATGGTGGTGACTTCTCATCCTGTAAATTTAGTTGTTCATTGTTTTTTGTTCGTGTTTGTGCAGATACTATGGGGATATACTCCATGGTCTTCATCGCTTGTTTGCTGATTCTGAACCAGATCATGCAGTTGGAGATAATGCTGCTGGTGCCATTGCTAGGATGATAATGGTGCAGCCTCAGTCAATTCCTCTCAACCAGGTTGGCACTCTTCAGTTCATTATATTTTGAATGGTTTCAGATTTCGGGCACTTGTTGGTCTAATACTTGGTTGCAATCTGCTGCTTTTTTCTTAGGTACTTCCGGTGTTTATCAAAGCTTTGCCACTAAAAGAAGACCATGAAGAATCAATGGTTGTCTACAGCTGTGTCTGTAACTTATTGTTATCATCACATCCTCAGGTGATTCTTGTTCCAACTTACCCTTTTTCATTCTTGGCTTTGTCCATCATGAACTTCTGTAAAGAGTACTCAAGCAAAGCCCATGTTATGTTCATGGATCAAACATAGCTTTTTAATGTTGCAGATCCTTCCTCTAGTCCCAGATGTGATAAATGCCTTTGCCCAAGTTGTAGTATCCCCCGATGAGAGTGATCAAGTCAAAACAGTTGTTGCCAAGGCCGTCTCTCATTTAGTATCTGTTTACGGTCAGCAAATGCAGCCAATATTGAGTGCTCTACCAGCAGCCCATGCCAATGCATTAGCAGCATTTGCCAATAGGAGATGATCTCCAGAGAAAAAACATGTATCGTCAGTTCTTTGGCCTACTGGAATGCTTTGTCAGTGATTTGTCAGATCTGTCCAAACCCGTTTGAATATCTACATTGAGATGTGAAGATGGGTGCGACTGCTGGAAATCGCGCCAGCCAGAGTTGTTTGCGTCGTGCTTATACGAAATATTTCCATTTTTTGAGTTTTGAGTTATAGTTATCTTTTGTTGAGATGGCAAGTGCGTCTGTTATGATGAAGGCCTTGGCCGGCGGCAAGCTTTGGTTAGTCAGGCCTGTAATTTCAGGTTTCGATTTTGGTTGCTTGTGTTGAGTTTACAATTCTTTGCTGGGGTGTACAATTCATTGGTGTACCGTTGTACATAAACATATTTCTCAATAGAGAAGTGATTTTTGATACTGTGTGTCTAGCTTATAAAGAGCACATGCAATTAGATTGCCATATGCCCATATCGTTTTTCCAGACTGCTAACGTTTGATCCATGAACAGTCCATGTTCTATAAAGAGTACTCTAGTGCATACAATTAGATTACCATATTGGCTTGAGGCATGAGCTAGCTCGGCCCATGAACCAGGACTACTCCTGTCAGTCGTCAGATTGCGCCCCCCCGGGGTGGGGTGTGTGTGTGCGCGCGCGCCGTGCAGGGTGGTGGGGTGTGGGGCTGGGCAACGCCGCAACGGAAGCGAAGTCGGGGAGGTGGTGTGGATGTAGAGGATGGTACGGGCCTGCAAGGGCTAGGGTTGGGTTGCAGGGGTGACCCACAGCACACAAGGTATGCCGAGTGGGTCTTGCATGTCCTAAGCCTTAATAGATTAAAGAAGTATATATTAGCATATAAAGCTATACAGAGTATTTTGTGGCATAATAGTTAAGGTGCTGCTACACAAGTAAGAGGTCCTGTTCGATAGGATTACAAGGGAATAGGGAACCATAAGGGTAAGGTGATGGATTGAGCCAACAAATCGCTAGCTCGCTAGCTCGAGGTCAGTTTGTTGCGATGATGAGCTGAGGTGGTGGCTTAAGCTTGGCTCGTTGGTTCTTCAAGCTAGCTCAGGAGTCTCGAGCTGAATTTACAATCCTAATCATTAGAGAATTTGAAGAAAGAAAAAGACATGCATCAAAATTTATAGGGGGCTAACATAAACGAGCTAACGAAGAGAACCGATTCGATCTTTTATTCTTTTCTAAGGCATACGATGTAACGAGCCAGCATAATATCAACGTCGTGGCTATACCATCATTATCACAGGCATATATATCTTATATTTAAACCAACATTTGGTCAGGCCGGTTTCAGGAAACTTTTGTAGTTTTGTTTCTTCTTGACGAAGGATTTGGCAGGGGACATCACTGTCCCTGTCCGTGTTCCACGTTTGGCTGCTCTGGTCCTTTTCGCGCTTTTGGCAAACAATTAACTAAAGAGAAAGGTCGAGCAACTCACGGAACGTCGAGATCGATAATCCCATCAGCCACTGGCTCGACCGGCTCTTTTCGTGTTTGCTACTTGATCCCAGTAAACTTTGCAACCAAGAAGACGACTTGCAGCGGGATCACGGCTAAGAATGACAATAGGTCCCTGAATCCTGATACCCATTAAAAAAAAACTCTATAGACTACAAATAGAAGCAGATTATTACCCATAAGATTATTTTAAGCAAAAGTTATCCCTATCAGGTGAACTAAGGCGGGGATGTTCACTCTTGGTCTCGAATCCCCATGAGCCATGAGGAAGTCCAACTCTCGAAGGTCTAGACGCAGGAAGAAAACACTCCAGTGTGTCCAGCCTAATTCCCTGAGGATCTCTAGAAGTAAGAAACCCTAGCTGTCAATCTACCATTTGCCCATCATTTGTCACTGCTGTGGTGACTGGTGAGTTGGCAACTAGGCAAGGTTGCTCCGTGTGTCCAGCGATGCTATTCATCGTAGTCTAGCGTTCCATGTCTATAAGATCACTATCGTGACTGGTGACTCTACAGTCTGTGCTAGCCGTCACCTACGTTCTAGGCTCAAGTTGCCGCTAGCATCTGACGGTCCGACCTCTTACTCGTCATCAGGTATGGGACTTAGGCTCTAGCCACTACAAGCATTCGACGGTCTAACCTCCAGCTCATCGTCGGGTATGGAAACTCGATGATTCCTTATAACCACATGGAAACAAAATGCGGAATTTTTTCCATATGTAGAAATAGGGATAGGGACTAAACATTTTTTTACTACATGAATGAGAACAAGGTAAACATGACAAAAGTAGATCCCTTGTAATCCCTAATCACAACCCTTTTCAGTTAACATAACCAGATCGCTTTTTATTGCTACCCAGAGGGGCCACGTCGTCCGTGCAGGCGCAAATCACGAGGTGGGATCGGACGGTGGAGTGGCGCGGCCAACCGCGGGTTGACACGCCCGCGGCGACAGCAGGACGGCGCCGCGGGCCGGCACGATCTCGCCAGGATCGCGCCACTACCCTCCCAAAGGCTAGGGCACCGCCATTTTTGGGATCCCCGCGCGCCGGCCGCGCCATCGCCAAGACGCCAAGCAAGCATGCACGCATGTACGACGCTACATCTGCCTGCTACCACGCTAGCCTTTCGCTCGCTTCAGGAGTAGCTCAGAGGGTTTCTCTCCCGTCTCATCGACTGGCTGCATCGCGTGCAGACGGATCATGGAGCAATTTGCTATTTACTTATATAAATCGATGTATAACTTATAAATATTTTTCCAATTTTGTTCGATGCCTATATCATAAACAAACAACTCATCTTAAGCAAAACAAGTAATTAAATAATTAAATTATTTAAGTTATTTTTTAATTTTTATAGATAAATATAAAAACAAAACCGCTCGGAGGGAGTAATTGCGACTATATGCACTAGTACTAGCTAATCCCGTAGCCAGGGAGCCGTCGATCTAGTTGCATTGCATGCACGCTAATTTTAATCTTTTTCGTGTTGACAAGATGTATACATCTTTCGTATCATTTTTTTTCTTCCTGCCTAGGATGGTAGCTTTGCCCTGCTTCTTATTGTGCGTTTCTTGTTCACTAAAGAGGGCGAGCGACGTGGGGGCGACGAAGGAAGAGAGGCTGCAGTGGTGTTGGGCAGCAGCAACAGCATAGGGCGTTGATGGGAGGGAGACGGTAGTTTAGAGTGACAAATAATTAATTTTCTTACTGAGAAACTAGGAGTTAGGTCAGTGACCGGCAGAGTGGCAGTGTCTGGATGCAGTTTTGGGTATAGTTACTCATATATCTAGGTGCCGAGTACGTTAGGAGGCGCCGTATATATTCCTTCCTTTGGTGCTTCGCATGCCACGCTCCTGCACTCACCGTTGCCACGCTCCTTTCAATTATTTTCTCGTTCTTTTGGGTAAAAGGGGGATCAATACAGTACAAACAGAGCTAACGCATTCCGATCCTGCACCTGGAGAGATGAGAGCAGAGCAAGTGCGTAGCACTATTGTAACAAACTCCTCGATAGAGAACATAGGACGGCTAGCTGGGTTCCTTTTACTAGCTCGCTGGCATGAACGTGCATGCATGCGTAGTTGCAATACTGGCGTCTGGCTACATGTGAGCAGTGGTCTAGCTATAGTACATGGCTATGTTTTTTCATGGCCAACTTGCCCATGTAGCAGCTAGGCACGCGCCACGCCACTACGTATACAGCCTCTGACGATGTAGGTGTCAGCTTCAGCCAGATGTCCCAGATCCAGATCGACCAACTGACCACGGGAACAAACATTACGTAGTAATTAACGTGTTACATCCATTATTCCATTGCCATCTCTCTTTCTCTTCTTCAAAAGGTTGGAGGTTGCAGTTCTCTTTCCATGCAAAAATGAACTTAGATATGTGTACAGTTCCAGCTTAGTATTGATACTTACTCTCCTCGGATTCACAAAGAAAGTCGTTTTAGACTTATACTCCCTCCAGTTTTATAAAGTAAGTCGTTTTAGACTTGTATCAAGAGTTGCCTAAAGCAAGTCGTTTTGTATTTTATTATGTATTTTGGACGTTTATACCTCTAAAATAGTACTACCTCTTCCTCGTCTCTCACGCCGTCTTTACTTCCGCATTGTATTTAATAGAGGCAAATAAGAAAAGTACACACTAATTGATCACTTCTTGGTATCTAAAATCATGTTCAAAATGACTTGCTTTTAGGAACTAGAGGGAGTATCAAGAGTTGCCTAAAATAAATCGTTTTGTATTTTATTATGCATTTTAAACGACTATACCCCTGATGTAGTACTACTTTCTTCTTATTTTCCACGTTATCTTTACTCTCGCATTATATTTAATAAGAGCAAACAAGAAAAATATACACTAATTAATTATTTCTTGGTATCTTAAATTATGTCTAAAATAATTTCCTTTCGAAAAGGGAGTACCTGTGAGAGCCTACAAGTTACAAGTTGCAGACGGCAACGGCAACCTATGCAGAGCTGCATATTTAGCTGCCCGAGAAGAGTCGATCGATCGATCGATCGATCACTGCTTTCGATAGCTGTATCCTGTAGCGGAGTGACGCGTGAAGCTACTGATTTTGACAGAAGCAGATCCGATGGCCCCTAGGATCGTGCCTGTCATGGTAATGGCACGCTGCGCTTGCCTTGGATTTCCGGTCCTCTCTTGCAGATTGCACACCAGCAGCTGCGCTACAGATAGGGAATCCAATCAATCCATCCACACGATCGAGCGAGATCATCGATGTCGCCTTCCTTTTCCCCTCCTTTTGCTAATGCAAAGTGAAAAAAAAACAGTAACAACAAAATTCACCACACTGTAAGCTATCATGCTTCACTGTAATTAAGCTATCGATCGATGAGCGGCTTTGGCCTGAAGAGATCAATGCTGCCACGGCGATCTCATCACCATATTCTTCCAGCAGAGCTGAAGGAGACGTGACTATATACGACTCGTGCATGCATGCTTGGAATACGGTACACTTCGACGATTAATCACTCCACTTCTACTTGTTCGTTCGTCTGGTGGTGTTTATAGGCGACACTTGGCGAGCTAGCTGCCCCACGCATGCATCACTGCAGAAACGCTCCAGAAGCTGGTCCAGAAAACGGCATCCTGATCGATCTCTGGCCCAATGGTTTATTGGGTCGGAAATGCAAATTATGGAGAAAAAAGGTCCAATGATTGTACTGCTCCCTGAAAGGTAGTATACTAGATCCGTTTCTTCTGAAGAAACAAACTGCAGCTTAACAAGACGCGAAGATAGAGTATTTTCATCAGAGGTAACATGCAATTTAAAATATGTGTTCAAATTTGTAGGCGAAATTTTGATACCTTTACATATAGAAAAGCTCTTTAATTTGTTTCCAAAAAAGTTCAAAGCAGCCGTGTAAACTGTCAAAGCTGTTGTCTCTGTCTGGACTACCACTAGGCCTATCAGACAATAACCTTTTTGTTTTTTCGGGCTCCTCGTACATCAGCTTTCGCATCTACGGTGAGTAAATATTCTCCTAATTGTCCAGAAAGAAATGCACGGGGGATACTAAACATGAACATGGACTTACCAAAAGCTGCCATGCGTGGCATTTCAGACCGGTTTCACCTCTTTTTACGGAGATTACAATGTACAGCAGCATCATGTCGTATGGGAGAGCTATACCTCAAGCCACCATTGGTTCAACTTCTAAGGGCAGTTACAACGTTCCAGAGCGTAGCCTCGTTCTGTTACGTCAGAGCCAAACTTCCACATCAGTCTAAACCATGGTTTGAAGCCAGAAGACGTTGCCTGCAGAAGCTCCGATGGCTTGCGCTAGAAAAGCGACGCCACAGCCTAAAAAAGCCGGGCGACGGGCTTGCTTTTCCTCACGCTTGCTTTTTCCCATTGACGGACGGCCGCTATCGCCCTCCGTCCCCATCGCTAAGCTCCCGCCGCTGAGCTCCCACCGTCGACCCCCCGCTTCCACCACTGAAACCCCGCCGCCCGAGCTCGTGCCGCCGAGCTCCCGCCGCCGATCCCCCGCTCCCGCCGCCCAAGCTCCCGTCGCCGAGCCCGCCATCCAAGCTCCCGCCGCCTACACTCTCGCTGCCGTCGCCTGAAGCCTCCCCGTTGAAGCATGTGTGGCTTCATCCTACGTGTCTTGCCTACTTTTTCTTAGACCATGGTTGAAGCTACTTTCCGTTGTAAATGCTCTTACATATAATCCCCTGAGTTGCTACTCCTTTCTAAAAGTAATCTTGATATTCCAATTGCTCCTCCTGCTTTCCACAACCAAAGTTCTTCGATACCCCTCCCCAATAGACTTTACTTTTCCTTCAAATTTGTATTAAAAAGAGTTTATTTTTTCTCCTTACCTATACTCGATCAGTATGTAAATTAAGAAGCTTTAATTCTTCAATAACCCTTATCTATTACTTCTTAATATTATTTTTTATTAATAAGAGACATTTTAGTCTCTTACTGTCGTTGTGTAAGACAACAGTACCCTACAGGGGTGTCCGTAGGGAGGTTTTTGGTTAGGCTAAAAAGGGGGTGCGGTGCTATGATCTAATGGTTATCTCGATCAAAAAGACAGAGGCCGGAGATTTTAGACAGTTTCGGACCTCCCGGAGGATAATAACCCTAATCCTATGTGTGGTATGAGCTTCAGGCGTGAATAGCCTTTAGCGTATGAATACTTTAGATCGTATGAGTCTGATTTCGTCTCTTTTTTCAGGCTCCCTTCGATCTCTTTATATGGGAGAGATCGGGGATTACAAATGATGAATAAATTTCCACTAATGACGTATTAATATCTTAAACGGTCATATTGTGGGTAATAACACAGAGGATAACCGTACTAATAACTGTGGGATTATGGAGATTAATGATGGCCTAGGTCTTAATGGGGACCGTCCGAATTCTGGTGGTCGGGAGGGTTTCTCTCCCGAGTGCTGGACTTGGGCGCTTTCAGCTCTCCGTCATTATCCTTATAACGGGCTTTGACCGTTGACTGGTCGGCTTAAAACCACTCGGGAGGTAGCCCGAGGTCACATTCCCGACAGCAGCCCCCGAGCTCTTTTTGGCGCGCAGATGACGTTGAGCAGTCGGAAAGAGCTCTGAAGTCTCAATCTAGACGAATTTTTCCCGATTAG
>KE372990.1:206420-226874 GCA_000418225.1 Zizania latifolia | reverse complement strand
TTGTTCTGTAGCTGGTGTTGTTCTATTACTTCTATTGTTCTGTAGCTGGTGTTGTTCTATTACTTCTATTGTTCTGTAGCTGGTAGTGATTTGTATAATTATACTTGAATCAGTGGTGTTGTTGCTGTAAACTTGCTGTTATATACTTGACTACTTGTTGTTATATACTTGATTACTTGCTGTTCCCCTCTATTTACCTTGAATCAGTCTTGTTGACCTGTTGTTGCTGTAAACTTGCTGTTATACACTTGCTGTTGCTGTTTTGTACTTGCTATTCTATATTTACATACTTGCTATAATGGATGTGGATTTGCTAGCTTGCTGGCTTGCTGGCTAGCTGGTAATTCCCCTATCCGGCCCACCTGCCCAAGTCTAATCTTTATCTCCTAGCTGGTAATTCTCCTTGGTTGACCTCGTTGGCCGCTCTGGTGCTCCGGATTCTAGGTAGTTAGTGTTTTCATTGTTGTACTGTTCATCTTTCATTGTTCATTGTTAACTGCTAAGTGCTAACAATGGTACCTGTAGGAATCCATTGAGGAACTGAAGGGCCGACGATGGATGACCAAGGGGATGGGCCATCCATCAATGATGAATTCCGGATGATGGGTCAACCTAGGGATGATGAAGAGGACTTGGGCATGGATCGGGAAGAGTTGTTGGGCGGCCGCAACAGTGCCGATCCTATTGACATCGAGGGCGATGTCGTGGACGGTGGCGCTGGGCAAGCTGCTACTGGTCAGGATCCCATAGACTCCTCCTAGGGCAGCAAGAAGAGGTCCTGTTCCTCGACATCCGATGTTTGGAACGACTTCGAGAAGATCTTCAAGGTAATTGGCCGTAAAAATGTCAGGTATAAAGTTAAGTGCAACCATTGTGGTCATGTTTATTCTGCTCTTTCTACTGGTGGCACTAGCCATCTCTTGAGGCATAGGGCTAAATGTCAGGCTAGAATTGCTAAGTCTCGCTCGTCTCAATCAGTAATTCATTTTAATTCTGATGGTAATGTTCGACACTGGGAGTACAATGCCGTGGTAGCTTGTACTCAGCTTTGTCGATTGATTGCTATACTAGATCTTCCATTTGGTTTTGGTGAATGTAATGCATTTGAAGAGTACATTAAGATTGCTCATAACTCTAGATTTGTTCCTATATCTAGGCAAACCATCGCTAGAGATCTTGTTAAGTACTTTAATGATTCACGTGGTAAGCTTATTGATACTTTGCAATCCACTGTTACATTTGTTGCCTTGACATCTGATATATGGTCTGGTAATGCTAAGGAGGATTATCTATGTGTGGTTGCTCACTATGTTAGCTCTAGTTAGCAATTAGAGAAAATGATCATTGGCTTTAGGCTTATTGATGTGTCTCATACTAGTGAGAACATTGCTGAGCGTGTGCTTGCTGTGGTACAAGATTATGGTTTAAGTAACAAAGTGTTTTTTGTTACTCTAGACAATGCTTTTTCTAATTCTACTGCAATGTTAAAGCTCACGCCTAGCTTGTCTGGTTATATTGGTGATGTTTTCTTGCATCAGCAATGTGCTTATCATATTACTAATCTTATTGTTAAATCTGGCTTGAAGAGGCTTAAGCCTTACCTTGAAGCATTTAGGACTGTAATTTCATTTCTAAACTCATCTAACCAGTGCATTGCAGCATATAAGAGTTATTGCATTGCTACTGGTGAACGTCTTACAAAGTTTGGCTTGGACATAGAGGTGAGGTGAAACTCTACCTATTTGATGCTTAAACATATGGTTCCTTATAGGAATACCTTTAGTGTGTTCATTGAGACTAACTATCCCAGAAAAGATGGTGAGCCTCTACTTTTGACAGAATCTCATTGGTGTGTTGCAGAAAAGATTCTATCATTTTTTGAGCTATTTTATGATTCAACTGTTGTTCTATCTGGTGTTTATTACTCTACCTCTCCTATTATATTGCATCATCTTATTCAGTTTGCTAGACACCTGTAGAATTATGAGAATGATAAATTGCTTAGAAATATAGTTATTCATATGAAAGACAAATATCTTAAGTACTGGAGGGACATACCAATATACCATTGCTTTATTCCATTGCATTCATCCTGGATCCTAGAGCTAAATTGAAACATTTCTATAGTGTGCTTAGGTTGTTATCTACTTTTACTGGCACTGATTATTCTGCATATTTAACTGAGGTAGGAGCTCATCTTTCTACTCTTTATAGCACATATGAGAACAAGTTTGGTGTAGTGAGATTGTAGAGGCCATCACAGCCAGGCAGTTTTGGTAAGAAAAAAACTGTCTGGATCAGATTTTGGATGATGCTCCAAGTGATTCTGGTTCTGGTATGCCTTTCTCTACTTCCATCCCCTCTAGTATGTCCACAAGAACATCTGCTACTTTCCTTTTGCATGCTGCAAGCAATCCTGTTCCTGGTACTGGTATAGGATCTGAACTGTCAACATATTTAGACAATAACACTGTCAATCAATATGATGATGATTTCAACTGTTTGAACTAGTGGCAGGACCACAAACGGTCATTTCTAGTTCTTTCTATCTTAGCTAGAGATGTTCTGACTGTGCCTGTTTCTACTGTTTCATCAGAGTCTGCATTTAGTCTTTGTGGCAGGATCATTGAGGAGTGCCGACGACGTTTGACTCCTGAAATGGTGGAGATTCTATCATGTGTTAAGGATTGGGAAGCTGCTGAAGCTAGAATCCAACACATGGTGGAGGACAAGGAACTTCAAGCTTCTTTTGATGATCTTTATCTTGATGCCAATCAGCCAATGTGATGTAATGTCTTGTCTTCAGTTTCTGTCTTTTCTGTTAAACTGAGCTGTGAACTGGGATGTAATTGAACTGAACTGTTAGTTATTAATTGATTGAGCTGGGCTGCACTCTTTTTTCCTGTATAGGGTTTCTCACAAGGTGTGAGTTTTACCTAGATAGGTTTTTAATGAGGCAGCCATTGCACCAGCTCAAACTTATTGGAAGTTTTGTATCTATTTATGTGATTTTACATGTCTGTGAGATTGTGAGTTCTGGTCAGTTTGTGGCTGTAAGGTGGCTGTGAAGTGACTGTGAAATGTTGTACATTTGGTGAAGTGTGAAGTGTAATTTGTTCTTGTGGCTGTGATTATATGAAAGTGGTTGTAAAGTTGCTGTTGATGTAAATTTTTGTGAAGTTTTGGTGAATTATGGTGAGAACATTGAATTCTGGCTGTAATTTGTTCTTTTGGCTGTAAATTGTGTGAAATTGTGAATTTCTAGATCAGTTTGTGTTCTGTACAATTTTTTGTCAATTTATGATGTCAAATGTTGAAATCTAGGTGATGCTATGAAAATTTAGAATCTGGTTCAATTATAGTATTTTTAGCTGCATAATGTCTGGGCCGGCACTAGCCCGTCGGGCTAACAGTGCCGTCGTGCCGGCACGGCACGGCTAAGCGTGCTTAGTGCCGTGCTTGTGCCACGCGACTGGCACGACGTGCCGGCCCAGCCCGACATGATTAGGGCTTAGTGTCTAATAGTACCGTGTCTAACCGTGCTAGGGCGTGCTAGTGCCGGGCCGTTTATTTGGCCACCTCTGGGTATGTGGTATCAGTAACGTTAGAGGCACGCGATTTATCAGCTAGAAACATTGGAATTAGTTTCAACCTGTGCCGGTATTGTATCATTATATCCGATCTCATAAGGTTATTATTCTGATCTGAAACTAGATAAAACACTTATGTTATTACAAGTCTTCATGTCTTTTCAAGCTTGGTTGTGCTTCGTAATTTCAAGCTTAGTTGCACGTCCTCATCGTAGTTTGTTTGGATAAATACGTACTTTTCCAGAGTTTTCCTCCAACAGAGGCTAATCTGTAGTGATCTCCAGCTAGCTTGTTCGTGCCTGCCTAGCTTGTGTGGCTAGCTGGTGCTGCAATTTCATGCGAATTCAGATTCCGACGGCGATGGCAAGGGTTATCTGGAATAGCCCGACGGCTGGCGCTGCCGGCTTCCCAATCTTTTCGCCGGAGATGACACCATGACAGGGGGAGAAACGAAAAATCTGAATTCAGATGCTTCACGAGGCTGTCACTTGCAGTGCCCAGTAATGGCGCTGCTCTCTCCGCTGGAATGAGGTTAACACTTAACACTAACACAACGATCTACGCTAGGTGATTGGCAGTAACGTACGCCGATCTTTACTTATCCCTGTCCATCTCAGGCATCCAAAGCATGTCCCAAGATGTATATCTATACCGGCACAACTTGCAATCGCATGGCGCTTTCGAATTTTTGATCCGATCGAAGCAGGAAAGGTCCAGCTGAGTGACAGTAATTAATTAGCTCTCTATGGATAGGTTTTGAATTTAGAAGCATATATAGCTGTGTTCGTTTAGAGGTCAAAGGTTCTCTGCTCGTGCAAGTGACCAGAGATTGCACCGCTAATGTAGTAGTTACTCGTGTTCTTGTGTGCATCCACTATGGCCAGTCTAGCTAGGAGCCGACAAGCCCCATCAGGGAATTAAAAGGCTAATGCATGAGACACACAATTAAAAAGCATTCGCTTTGCAATGCTAATTGGAGGAGAATATAGCTGAAAGGGATGGCACAACGAACATGAGATTGCGTAAGGGCTAAGTGACTGCTTTCTACGGCGAACAAGAACTTTGGAGGAGAGAGCAACATCACAGTGAGGAGAGAGCTTTGGAAACAAAAGCATCACCCCTGGGCATCAGCAAGCACTGCACAGATTGTTTTAATTTCCAGTGGTTACAGATCAAGCCCTCCAGAGGAGGAGCCCTAGCTCTATCCAGAAAAGGGACCTGAACTGATTGCATATAAAAGTGAAAAGCAGAGGATCTAAGACACGTCTTTACTTGATGAACAGTGTGGAAATTACAAACCAGCTTGAACTGTCAATAATTCAACCTGAAAGAAAAAAATCAGAACAGTTAGGATATTAAGATATTTCCCTCTACATCTCACTGACATGTAGAATAATGGAATCATCTTATGTCAATGACACGTGAGTTAGAAATGTAAATTCTTAATTTCTGTCTAAATAGAAGATATATGATCAAAATTTTCTTGATGGTTGGGGGCACAAGTTTTGTCAAAGCATCTGTAGGCATGGTAAAGGCAGAGAGCTAGAGAAAAATAGAGGAGATGTACGTGTTCAAAAATGTACAAATTTTCTTGGAGCATTCTTGTTATTCCTCATATGAATATAATAGTTTACTTAACGGCTGACGACATATAATTATAATATAAATTAAATCTAACTCTATAATCGATATCCTATGAGTTAGGGGCATTTTCCACAACAATAGTGTTAGAAAGTAAATCTCTCGTATGGAAACCAAGATAAAATCACGATTACTTTCCTTCTGCCCGACGTGATTACTTTACTTTTATATGCCCAGTGATCGGTGGTGTAAAATATTCCTTTTTTGCATAGCTCTGATTTTCTTCAGCGCTACATTAAGAAGAGAGGGCTAGCCAGTACGGTGTTCTTTGCTACACAGTATTGTTCTAACCCCTCAAAAGTTCTAATTCCAATCTGATCAACACTAGCATAGGAAGAAAAACGTTCTGTGCACGTGGTGTCCCGAAGGATGACGATACCTTACACCTGTACGCTGGCGACCTCTACAAGATCAAGCCAGCAACTCATTGCTGGTTGCTGCTGCTGCTTCAGCAGAAAAGAAAACGGAAGAGGAGAAGGAAAGTATGGCTTCAAATAATGGTCGGTGGTCTAATTTTTTTTCGCATTACGGTGATATTAGACTTAGCACATGTTATTTAGTAGATCATGAACTTAACAACAGTGTCTAGTGTGAGGCAAAATTAGTACTACATCAAAAGGCAAATACCAAAAAGACAGCCAAAAGAAATGTGGAGGATGCAAAGCAAAGCAGAAAAAAAGGAAAAAAAGGCTTATGCCAATGACAAGAAAAGGAGGAAGCTTGTGCTTCTGATACCAGGAACCTACTCTGCCAATTAATTAACCGAATAAGCAATGCTCTGTTAGTCGAGATAAAAGGTGGACTGTGTTCCCACATCCAGCAGAGGAAAGCTTACTTTTTGGTTGGTCTGGTTTTTAATGGAGGGTTCAAGGAGTAGACCCGTCTGGTTTTCTTTGCTCATATATGTTATTTAGCTTATTGGAATGCCATTATTTTGGGGTGAAGCAACACCTGAGAAAGGGAGAAATTGCTTGAATGCACTTATCCGGAAGGAACATGCCATCTCTTAGTGAGGACTTGACTGGGAACAAACTGAGCAACCCAGATGTGCTGGTTATCACTCTGCCATTCCTATACCTGGTGGCTGCCCCTGTTGTAGTCGTGATATATGGTTTGTTTGCAGAAAGTGCTGTTTTTTGTGTGCGGCACAGCAGAAGAACAGAAGACAGGATCGACCCAACAGATGCAAACACTAAGTCGGGATATCTACTGCCAGGTGCTCCAAGGAGGCTACGTATCATTGCAGCGATACACATTTGAAGGTGCGTATTTATCTCAGCATCATCTGGGCGTCATTTTAATGTCTTAGACTTAATGTTGAACTGCGTGTCGTGCAGCTTTCCTCAAGGCAAATGTCAGTTTATGGAGCGAAACCGGTGCCCTTTCCTTCCCCACTAACATGGATGTCACTGTTATTATCAAGTGATACCGCCTATCGTACAATGCTTACCGGCTCACCGCACATTAGAGTAATCAGCTAGAAGCCTAGCGAAGACTAGATTGAAAGAACACGTTCCAGAAGAAAGATTATATTGGTTAGGGACACGGAAAGTACTGCCCTTTTGTTTTACATTAGAATCTGGAATTTCATATTTTTCTACGAGAGCTTTGTATGGCTGCTCTATGTTCCAAACAACTAAACAAGAATAGCTGCCCCTGTTGTGGTCGTGATATATGGTTTGCTTGCAGAAACTGCTGTTGTTTGTTTGCGGCACAGCAGAAGAACAGAAGACAGGGTCGACCCAGCAGATGCAAACACTGAGTCGGGATATCTCCTGCCAGGTGCTCCAAGGTCTATACTCTATACCGAGCCTCTCCGACAAGAAGATTCTCTCAGTGGTAAACAAAATATGTGGCGGATGGACAAGGGTACTTCTACTGACTACTGTTGTGACGTATCATTGCAGCGATACGCACTCGAAGGTGCGTGCTTATCTCAGCATTAGCTGGTCGTCAGTTTAATGTCTTAAACTTAATGTTAAACTGCGTTTCGTGCAGCTTTCCTCAAGGCTAATGCCAGCTTATGGAACCAAACCGGTACCCTTTTCTCCCCCACTAACATTAGAGCAATCAGCTAGAAGCCTAGCGAATACTAGAATGAAAGAACACGTTCCTAAAAAAGATTATATTGGCTTTACATTAGAATCTGCTATTTAATACTCCCTCCTTCCCTCAATAGAGGGCGCATAATATTTTTCACAGATACCAAGACACTCGCAATATGAGCTGCATGGCCTCGCTTGATGTGGCATGCAGTCACTTCGTTTCGAGCGCAGGTGTGGCAGTTTTTCTTCGCACGCGCTGCTGCGACTCAGGCAGCCTCGTGCTCCCGCGTCGTCTCGCGCTCGCGCATCCACGGTCACCCGAGCTCCCGTGTGCCTGCTTCCATATGCGCGCCCAGATAATGCCGCCCAGAATTTGCAAGCAAATTTGGAAGCAACATCATCTAAAATGCTTCCAGTTACCGCTCTGGTAATTTATCCGATCTCCCGCGCTCGTTCTTGGAACCAGTTGCCGCGTTCAAATTCGTCCTAGATAATGCCACCCACAATTAGCAAGCAAATTTGAGCCAAAAGCATGGCCATGTCTTCCTGTATGTACAGCTCGGCCATATCTTCTCCATGAACATCATCACTTCTTTTCTCTCCTCTTGCTCTCTCATCCATTTGAATGGTTTGAGTATGCTAAAATTTGACCTCAACCAGCCAATCAATTGGGAGCACATTCAAGAGTTTGATGGACTTGTTATCGATCTCAACTACGATCTTGAGTGGGACGAAGGTATACATCATATTCTTATTTGTATTTATTGGTTTTGTTTAGTGCTCAAGGTTTTCATGGTGCAGGTGACGAGCAGCTTGGACAAGGAGATGAAGGTGACGAGCAGCTCGGACAAGGAGATGGTGGCGAGGAACAAGAAGTTGTTGCAGTTGTACAAATTGGGAATGTAACAAGGAGGAAGTAATATAACAACGAGGAACGACGGGCCATTTATACCATGCTCTTAGAGAGAACATCATTAGGAATTCTAAAACATGGAGTGACAAAAGCGGTGTCCCTTGAGACGGGTGTGCCTGTGAGAGTTATACAGCGCTATGGCTGAATGGCAAGCGTGGTGATGGTATACATGCCATAGATAGCAAAAAGCCAAAGAACTGTGGCTGCAAAAGAGTTACCTTCAATGAAAAAGCTATCAGAGATGTTCCTTTGAGTAAGCGAACGACTCTGCATGACCTAGCTACAGAATTAGGTATTTCAAAGAGCATGGTATTTAGGCAGTTGAAAGAGGTGTGAGACGACGATCCCGTTGTGGTTGCCGTCGAAGGAATCGTCGACTTGTGAACATAGGAGGTGGTCGTCATGGGCACCGGGCAGTAGCGAGTCGAGGGAGTCATCCATGGCGCCGGCGAGTAGCGAGTCGAGGGAGTCTTCCTGTGCGCTCGGCCGGCCGGAGTACTCGCTAGGGAAGCTGGACAACTTCGGGGTGGCGCTGGACAACACGGGAAAAAGCTGAAACGAAGAGATGAGCGCTGCAACGGTTAAAGAGGAAGGCATGCATGAACAATAAATGCTGCATACAGCAACTGGTGGCTAATGGCTAAATACGTCTTGTATTATAGATATTAGATCAAAAAATTATAGGCCTTGTATTATGGAAATGAGGGATTGTATTATGGAAATGAGGGAGTATTTATTACGAGGGCTTTGTATAGTTGTTCCATGTTCCAAACAACGATAGCCGACTAAAGCTGTCCTTGCTATTACAGTACTTGCTATATTATTTTCAATGTTTTTGAGTCGTACGGTTGATCATGCTTATAGAATTTACAAAATCGCATCACTTCAACAGGGCGAAGTCACATAAACAGTACCTCTAACATATTATTGCACAACAAAACGGACATCAGCAAATAAAATGTTGTGGGAAGTACGCATGCATACAGGAAAAACAGGATTAACGGCATTTCTTGGCCAGTTGGCCTTAAGCATGTATTGGTTCGATTAGACAGGAAGCTTGAAGTAAAAATGCGAAATCACGGCGGCAACAATACCTAACAAAAGTTATTTAACGATCAAACAGAAAGATCGAGACTTGCAATTACTCAAACTGCATAATAGAGTTCACACTTCACACCAAGACCTAACATCCAAAAGATCATAGTTCAGCAAAAGGTACCCAAAGCAACATGAAACAGATCATGTAAGGTAGCTAGAATTCACCAGTGGCACTAATCCTGTCCATAATGTTTGCCACGACTTCCTTGGACTGGCGAAGCAAGACGATGCTCGTCTTCAGGCGCTCGCGCTTAGAGCCGGTGCTGGGCGACGGCGCCAGCATCCGCTCCACGCCAGCCATCTTGTTGCCCAGGAGCTCATCGGCAAGCTCCGTCTCTAGGTCGTGCTCCACGAGCCTCTTGACGCCGCAAAGGACGTGCAGCGCCAGCCCGTCGACGAGACGGATCACAACACTCTTCCAGTAGGCCGTCAGTCGCGCCCTCAGGTCGAACGCCTGACCAGCCAAGCCGGCGTGCTCCCGGAGGTGCGACACGTCCACCTCCCCAAACCCCTCCAGGGTGATCAACGTCGGCTTCGACTTGTTTTCCACTGCTTCCATGAACATCTCATGGCACTGCATAATTTCAGTCCAAGACTTCATGTAATCAGGGTTCGCCGTATAGTCGGCGATGAGCTCCATCTCGATGAGCTCCTTGACGTGCTGCGCCGAACGAGCCCGCACCTTGTCCATCAGGCTCTGCACGGCGCGGCGGCACGACGACTGGACTTGTGGGAAGTTATCCGAATGCTTCGCCAAGATCTTCACCACCACGTCCTCGACGTAACTCCACACCTCGTCGACGAGGTCTTGCGGCACGTGCCCCACGGTCTCGACCTTCTTCTTCAGCAAAACTAGGAACGCCGACCTCGGGAGGAAGTTGGGAAGGTTGATCCCCTTGGTCTCCTCCAGCACGCGCACCTCTTCCATGAGGAACAGGTTGTCGCCGTTGCTATCGCTCGGGCACTGCGCGGGGAGCCTCTTCAAGTAGCCGTTCATCATCTCGGCGATGCGCGCGGTGCCGTGGAGATGGCGGTCCTCGGGGAACTCGTCGAACTCACCCCGCACGAGCAGCTTCTCCAGGGATGCACACACCTGCTTCACGATGTGGAAGAACACTCTCACCGCGTCAGCAACGTTGTTGAGGTCCGGCGGCATCTGGTCGAGCTCGGCACTGCTGCGGCTAAGGCGGTCGTTGATCTGCTTCACAATGTCGGGGAGGCACTTTGCGATGATGGCGGACTGGATCTGCATCAGCCGCTGCGCGAGCACCGGGATGCCGACCATGGACGCGTCTATCCTGGAGAGGAGCGGGTGGTACTTGAACAGCCGCTCCTCCTCGACGCGCGCCTGGTCGTACGTCTCCTCACCGATGCGGTTGCGGACGCAGACGTAGCCGAGGCCGATGTTGACGTCGTCCATCGTGACCTTCTCGAGCAGGCCTTCGGGGGCCTTGTCTGCCTTGGTCACCACGGCGAGGGTGCGCTCGCCGGTGCGATCCACCTGCTGCGACATACGAATGGACTCGCACGTCGGGAAGTCGACCGTGGCGGAGAGCACGTTAAGGATGATGCTCTCCTTGGGCGCGATGTACTCCTTGATGATCCGGGCGATCTGGTCGTAGATGTCGTCAGGCTGGCCCTGCACGGGCACGCGCGTGATGCCCGGGAGGTCGACGAGGGTGAGGTCGGGCACGCCACGCTTCCGCACGACGAGGATGATAGGGGCGTCGGAGATTCCTTTGCCTCTCCCGGCGATCTCGGCCGTGGCGGCGTTAATGGCGTCCGCGACCTGGGCCTCGGAAGTGGCCACCACGCTACCGTTGCTGTACTCTAGTTGCAGCTTTGGAGAGTCGGCGGAGGGGTCGTCCTGCAGCCGCATGACGAGCGGCACGCGGGTGCAGATGCCCTGGCCGCGGGGGAGGCTGATGCCAGCAAGCGACTCGAGAACGCTCGACTTGCCGCTGGACTGGTCGCCGACGACGACGATGGTCGGCAGCTGGATGCCCTCCTGCGTCACCTTGAGGCGGCGCAGCCGGTCGACGGCGTCGAGGAGCGGGCGTATCTGGTCGTTGTAGGACGCCGCAATGGCACTACTGGTGACGGCGTCGCTGGCCGCCGCGACGACCAAGGCCTTGTCGTCGACGCCCGTCAAGTCCATAGTTTGCTTGGGCGCCATCGGAAGCTTCTTGGGAATGCTTTCAGTTGCAGCTAGGAAGGATCGATCGTTGATGGTGTCAGGACGATGGGCACATGGAGGAGATTGCGGTGCCAGCGACATGCATGAGGAGGCCAGTTTTAATGCCGCTGATGTGTGTAAGAAAGTTTGCTTGGGGAGGTGAAACGCCGAGGGCTCCCAGGCTACCAGCTTTGGGTAAAGAACATAAAAAAGACTAGAAACATTTGTCAGGAAAGGGAGACCGTGACGCGCCGAGGGCAGCTTTCCATCTCAAGTCTCGCTTTGATTTGCATCCTCCCGCCGCCCACGGCGATCCAGGCCCAAACCGCCAACCAGGAGAAGAAACCTTTTCTGTGCGCGGCGCGGGAAGCCAGAGCGCCGCCGCTCCGTGTAGTTCAATACTTCAATGCAAGTCTTTTCACGTCGCCGATGGTAGGTGGTAGCTACGCTAGGAGTGAAACGGATTTTGATATTTTTTATTTAGATACAGATTTTTTTATACGAATTTAAATACGAATATTTTTTATATGAAAATTGTCGGCAATATGATCTCGGGCTACCTCCCGAGTGGTTTTAAGCCGACTAGTCCATGGTCAGAGCCCGCTATGAGGACAGTGATTGGGATCTGAAGGCGTCCGAGTATAGCACTCGAGAAAGAAGCCCTCCCGACCACATGTATTCGGACAGTCACCATTAAGATCCAGGCCGTCATTAATCTCCATAATCCCGCAGTTATTAGTGCGGTTATCTTTTGAGTTATTACCCACGATCCGACCGTTTATGTCATTAATAGGTCATTAGTGGGGACTTATTCATCATTTGTAACCCCCAATCTCTCCCATATAAAGGGATCGGCGGGAGCCTAAAAAGGCAGGGACGCGAAATCAGACTCACACAATCTAAAGCTCTCATACGCTAAAGGCTATTCACGCCCGAATGTCATATCACACACAGGAGTAGGGTTATTATCTTTCGGGAGGCCCAAACCTATCTAAAAATCTCTTATCTCTGTCTCTGTGATTGAGATAACTATTAGATCATAGCACCGCACTACCCTTAGCCTAATCAAAAACCTCTCTACGGGCACCCCTGTAGGTCACTGTTGTCTTACACAACAACAGCTAGCGCGCCAGGTAGGGGCGGTGCGTTTATGTTTTTCAACTGATCCAATGGCTGTTGTATGTAAAGTTGGCACCCTGGTTCCTGTTGGAGCGATGATCACTTTTAGAAGTTTAACTTTCGTGGGTGATTGCATGCGCCAACTGGTGCTGACTACTGCCGCCCCGACGAGGGCGAAATCTTCACACACGGCGACAGTGCGTTCTCCGGTCCCCAAGGCGTCTGAGCGCCCAGCTCCGTCCAGGGTTCGTCCACTTCACGCCGTCGACTCGCCTGCCGACTTCGTCATCTTCGCTGGACCAGAAGGGCGAACGGTCCAGCGGCGTCAAATCACTAAGGTCATTTCCAAGTGACCTCGCCATCAGGCCGCATTGGTTAAACCGATGCCTTCACCAAACGTCATCATGACGGTCACGGGGGCTGTCTCCGACGACGAGCCTTCTAACTCCGCTGAGTCTAGCACTCACCGACGCCAACGTCGCGAGCGCAATGCTGCTCGTTCAGCACGTCGCGTGAGGATCCGTGCTACGGCCGGTGCCTCTCGCCAAGGTGCCTCAGACGCCTACACAATGGACTTCGAAGGTCATGCCGTGTATCGCACGTCGACCGCGAACCTCCTCGCCATCGAGAGGGCGCTAGCCGCCCTCCCCGATTCGCCTAAGCTCCAAAGGGCTCGGGCAATGACCCAAGCTGTTGCTGCTCAGATTACTGAAGTGGCATTGCCTGCACAGTCAAGATCGCCAAGGCCGTCTCCATGGCCAAGGCGTTTGCCGGCAAGATCCCGATCACCGGACCAAAGGTCGATGTCCCAATCGCTCCGACGGTCGGAACGTTCGCCGGCCAGATCCCAGTCTCTGGACAGGAGGTCGGCGTCCCGACCGTTCTGGCGGTCGGAGCGTTTGCTGACCAGATCATGGTCTCTGGACCGTAGGACGCCTCCCCGATCGCTCTGGCGGTCAACACGTTCGCGTCCGCGCGAGCGTCTTGGGAGTTCCTACTCGAGGGATGCCCGAGAATACATCAACCAAGCGTGGGATGCGCGTAACATCATTTCTCGCCGCCGCGGTGAACGCGAGCGCCGCGAGCTCCGTCGTCGAGATCTATTCGACCGGAGTTATGGTACGTCCGGGGCTAACCGACCTGACACCGATATCTCGCGCCACGATGGCTTTTCAGCCTTCTCCGAGCCCTTCGTCGAGTGGAGTGGCCTCGAAATTTCTGCCCGACGGGAGTTGCGCTTTACGACGGCAAAACCGACCTCTCACAGTGGCTGCGGCTGTATTATACGGCCATTCGCGCAGCCGGAGGGGATCAGGATGTCATGGCTAATTATCTCCCCGTGATGTTGACTTTGGCCGCCATCAGCTGGTTGGCTGGGCTCCCGAAAAATTCTATCAACTCCTGGGAAGAGTTGTGTGATGCTTTCATCTCCAACTACCAAGGAACTTGGCAAAGGCCGGCCTCGCGTCACGACCTACGCCAAGTATGCCAAAAAGACGGTGAGTGCCTGAGGGACTACATCTGTCGCTTCTCCGAGCGTCGGAATGCCGTCGCAAGCATCTCCAACACCGACGTGATGTTTATCTTCCAAGATGGTTTGCGGAAGCCCTCGGAGCTATTTCGCTATCTAGTGATGCACGAGCCGAGCGACCTTGGTGCGATGATCACCATCGCCGAACAATTCGCCAGCGCCGAGGACGCTGAGTGGGAGCAATTGCACCCGTGTTGGTGAAGTTTTTGGTCACACGCGTGGCCTGAGAGATCTGCTTAGCTCTAGTGCAGGTCCTAAATTTGCGGTTCGTGGCGTGCCAATCAGTTTGATCCTGCAACTGATAAGATAAACAAAAATATAAGCAGTAACGCCTATCGGCTATCGAGCCGACGGTCTTAACGTACACCAAAGCATTAAATGAAGAGCAATGATGATATAGTAGAAATTATATGACTTGACATATCATGAAGAGCAGATTTACCACGTAACCTATCAGGATAAAGTTATCGGCCTGAACCATCTGACCCGTAAAATCAACTAGTATCGGAACCGATATCGAGACATAAAAGCAAGACGTAATAACGCTAGGCCAATATAGACCGCCCGATTCCGACGCCGATGCCGATAAAACACAGAGAGATAACCTATCGGCTTATACTCCGATAGAATCTGGTTGCAGTATACCTGATCAGTATTCGCATTACTCTTTACTATGACCACAAGATTGGACCGAACCAAGACAGTCGTAAAGCCATAATAAATCATAATACTAAAACAAATCAGGACATATTTCATCCAGATGAACGATACGTGACATAAATCAAATATATAAACTGAGATATCGAACTCAAACGATGAAGCCTCTGATTAATATATTTGAATCTAAACCACGCATCTGATACATCATGATTGATACATAAACTAAGATGTCAGACTTAACCGAAGAAGCCTTAGATCTACTAATCAATACATGTTTTGGTGGAACTTACCTCTCGCCCGAGATCGGAGCGATGCAGCCCTGCGAGAGAGCAAGAACTCGCCGGTGGCAAGTTTTGGCGATGCGCCCGAACGGTCTCCATGATTTTTGGTGGCGCAATTACTACCGAAACCAAGCGTCAACAGAAGTTGCTAGCCCGCCGCGTCAACGCCATCAGCACTGAGCTGACCGAGCGCCTACGGTGGTCGGAGATCCTGATCTCCTTCAGCCGAGAGGATCTGTGGACGGACGTCCTCAAGCCGGGACGCTTCCCACTGGTCGTTGACCCGGTCATCCTCAAGGTCCGCCTCAAGAGGGTGTTGATTGACGACGGCAGCGGCCTCGACGTTCTATTCAAAGGAACGCTAGCTGCACTCGGCATCGCCGAATCCTCTCTCCAGAAGACGGATACGCCCTTCTATGGGATCGTCCCAGGAAAAGCCTCCATACCACTCAGCACTATCACTCCGCCGGTCATGTTTGGTACTCGGGATAATTACAGGACCGAGCATATCAAGTTTTACGTCGCCGACTTTGAAACCGCCTACCACGCCGTGCTTGGGCGGCCGTCCCTCGCCAAATTTATGGCGGTACCCCACTACGCATATCTGGTCCTTAAAATTCCTGGACCAGGGGGAGCCTTCTCCGTGAAGGGGGATGTTGCCACCTCGCATGCCTGCGAGCGGGATAGCCTCACCTTGGGGGAGGCCATGGACATTTCTGTTTAGATGGAGAAAATGGTCCAAGACGTCAAGATGACGCCGACCACAAGCATGGAGCTCCCGACCGCTATGCCATCTACGTCAAGCCTGGTGCCCTCGCCTGTTGAGTATAAAAGTATTCAGCTCTCGGGCGCTGACCACTCAAAGACGGCGCTGATCAGGACATCGCTAGATCCTAAATAGCAAAGCGCGCTCGTCAGCTTCCTCCGCTCCAACGTTGACATTTTCGCCTGGCAGCTATCTGACATGCCTGGCGTACCTCGGGAGCTGATCGAGCATGAACTCCATGTTTACCCGACCGCCCAGCCGGTTAAGCAGAAGATGCGCAGATTTGCTCAAGATCGCAAAGAAACCATCAAAGAAGAAGTCGCACGCTTGTTGGCAGCAGAATTTATAAAAGAGATGTATCATCCCGACTGGGTAGCAAACCTGGTCTTTGTAAAAAAGAAAAATGAGAAATGGAGAATGTGCATTTACTACACCAATTTCAATAAGCGATGCCCTAAAGATCCATTCCCGCTGTCGTGCATTGATCAAGTGGTCGATTCCACTGCCGGTAGTGCCCTTTTATGCTTCTTGGATTGCTACTCAGGATACCATCAGATCAACCTGAAGGAGGAAGATCAAGAGAAAACATCATTCATCACCCCATTCGGCGCCTACTGCTATACATTAATGCCTTTTGGGCTGAAGAATGCGGGGGCTAAGTACCAGCGGGCCATTCAGCGCTATTTGGCTGATAAGATCAGCCGCAACGTGGAGGCTTATGTGGATGATGTCGTCGTCAAGTCTAGAAGGCCAGAAGATCTCATCGCCGACCTCCAAGAGACTGTGGACAACCTTCGCAAATTTAGATGGCGGCTCAACCCCGAGAAATGTATATTCGAGGTGCCGACTGGAAAGCTGCTCAGGTTCATAGTCAGCAGTCGGGGAATTGAAGCAAATCCTGAGAAGATCTCCGCGATTTTAAGCATGGACAAGCCTAGCAGCGTCAAGCATATCCAGCGCCTAACAGGCTGCATGACATCACTTGGTCGGTTCATTTCCCGACTAGGTGAGCGCGGAAGCCCTTCTTCAAGTTACTAAAAAAAGAAGGTGATTTTGAATGGACATCGAAGGCCGATCAAGCATTCGCCGACCTCAAGAAGTTTTTATCTTCTCCGCCTGTCTTGGTTGCGCCGACTCCTGGTGAAACACTCCTCCTCTACATCACCGCCACGACCCATGTGGTCAGCACCGCCATGGTTGCCGAACGCCCGGAGGAAGGACATGCCTATCCGGTTCAAAGGCCGGTATATTTTATATCTGAGGTGCTTGGACCATCTAAAGTCCGGTACCCCCAGGTCCAAAAGCTATTGTACGCCGTCCTCATCACCACCCGGAAGCTCAAACATTATTTTCAAGCTTACTCGATGGAGGTGATCACTGAATTTCCACTCGGCGATATTTTACGGAACCGAGATGCGACTGGTCGGATCGTGAAGTGGGCCATTGAGTTGGGAGAATACACTCTCGACTTCAGGCCCCACACCGCCATCAAGTCCCAAGCTCTCGCCGACTTCGTGGCCGAGTAGACCGAGATTCAACTCCCACCTGCAAGTGATCTCCAAGAGCATTGGGTCATGTATTTTGATGGGTCACTCAGCATTGACGGAGCAGGAGCTGGAATTCTCCTAAAATCTCCTTAAGGTGAAAAGTTAAGATATACTCTCTAGCTATTATTCATGGCGTCTAACAATGCAGCCGAATACGAAGCTCTCCTTAATGGTCTACGCATCGCCATTTCCCTTGGGATTCAAAGATTAATGGTATATGGAGATTCTAAATTGGTTATTAGCCAAGTCAACAAAGATTGGTCTTGTACCAGCGAAAAGATGAATGCTTATTGTCAAGAGATCTACAAGCTAGAGGGAAAGTTTAGTGGCCTTGAGTTCCATCATATCTCCCGGGACGAGAACTCGGCTGCTGACTTCTTGGCAAAGCTAGGCTCGTCCAGAGCCCCTATGCCGAGTGGTGTTTTCCTCCAGGAACTCCCGAAGCCATCAATTCAACTTGATGAAGATCAACCTTCGGAGACCCAGCAAGCCCCATCAGTTTTGGTCATCACCGACAATGAAGAAGACTAGCGAAAGCCGATCATCGATTTCATCCTCACTGCCAAGGCTCGTGAAGATAAAGATACAGCAATTCGCCTATGCAGAAGGAGCAAACAATATGTGGTAGTGGGATCAGAGTTGTATAAGAGAGCAGCTTCAACCCGAGTACTTATGAGGTGCGTCAACAAAGCAGAAGGCTCATAAATTCTCAAAGATATCCACTCGGGCATATGCGGAAATCACGCCGGCGCTTGAACTCTGGTCGGCAAGGCCTTCAGGTCAGGCTTTTATTGGCCGACTGCTAATGAAGATGACAAGCTACTAGTTCGCAGCTGTCTAGGTTGTCAATGTTTCGCTAAGCAGCATCACCTCCCTGCTCAAGCACTACAGACCATCCCGGCCTCTTGGCCGTTTGCATGTTGGGGACTCGATATGGTAGGATCTTTTCCAAAGGCCGCCCAGGGTTATGATCGTCTGTTTGTAGCCATTGATAAGTTCACCAAGTAGATAGAAGTAATGACACTAAGGACAAGCATAGCTAAGAAGGCCGCAGAGTTCATCCAGGGCATAATATATCGTTATGGCATTCCTAATCAGATCATCACATACCTTGGAACTCAATTTACCGGCAATGACTTTTGGGAATTATGTGAGGATTGGTGTATTGAAGTCAAATATGCTTCGGTTGCACACTCGAGAGCTAACGGTCAAGTTGAAAGAGCTAATGGCATGATATTACAAGGGTTAAAGGCTAGAATATTTGATCCCTTCAGTAAAAGTGGTAGACGGTGGATGAAAGAATTACCAGCTGTTCTTTGGGGTCTTCGTACTCAGCCGAGCCAAGCTACTGGTCGGACTCCGTTCTTCCTTGTGTATGGGTCGAATGGCATCTTACCGGTAGATATGTTGTATGAGTCCCCTAAGATTCAGCATTATGAAGAAGGTACAGCCGAGCAGACAAGAGAAGAGGACATTAATAGTCTTGAAGAAGCTCGTCTAGCAGCTGCAATACAATCCGATCGGTACCAGCAAGGATTGCGAAGGTATCATGACCGTAATGTACGTGGTCGGTCATTTCAAGTGGGAGATTTAGTCCTCCGCCGAGTACAATCAGTAGTCGGCGCCCACAAGCTATCAGCTCCATGAGAAGGACCATACATCATCTCTGAAGTCACCCGACCAGAATCATATCGCCTAATTCGTGAAGACGGTCAAAGGATTGCGAATTCATGGAACATTGAACATCTTCGACGCTTTTATCCTTGATAAAACAAGCTTAAGTTATTATTTTCAATAAAGATGTTCGACTTTCATTTCATTCGCCTTCTTTCTTTCTTTTTGCCTAACCCCCGAGTGCTTAAAGTCCTATCGTTAAACTTGGAATTCATGATCCGCTCTGATCGAGTTAAGTTATTCTTTTTGCCCGCTCGGGGGGTTTGGCTTAGTTATTCTGTGACCTACCCGATTGCTTTTTATGATGTTTTAACTACATGTGATGCCCATGGTTCAAAACAGCGTGCACGTGGCTCAAGTTTCCCTATGCTACGGACCTAAGCTATAACATACAGTCGAACATTCATACTAAGTGGCCGGGCACAGAACAAACTTAATATTAAAAAACGACATTGTTTCATTACATCAAAATATATACAATTGCATGTTGTCTATAATTTTTTCTACTCGGCAGGTGCAGCTGAATAAATCTGAATATCTGAGACTAAAACACTAGTTGTCTATTCCACCTCCGCATAGATGCACATCACGTCAGACTCCACGATGCCCGCCGGTCACCCTGCTCGGATGTAGTCCAAATGAGCTGTCGGATACAGCGCTCGGACAATCCCGAGGGTGTGAGTGGCCGCCGTCCGAGCGAAGTCCCGGGTTTGATCCCGTAGACATGTGTCGGCCCCCTCAAGCCGCTCGAAGGACTCCTCCGCCGACCAAACCGTGCCAGATGGCTCCTCATTAATCATCTTGATGAGCGTCTCGGCACTCGCCCAATAGTTGTCCCGCTGCACTTGAGTGTTGGCCAAGCGCTGCTCTAGGTCGGCTAATTGGGCGCCCACTCGCCGGTGAAGCTCTACAAACAGAACATAATTTCAGGAAATGCTTTAATAAAAGCAGAGTACTAAGAGAATCCGAGCTGGTGGTCCGTACTTTTGTACTCACCCGACCACTTGTTAGTGGCTGCCTCGGACTTCTTGAGCTCCTCTTCGAGCTTCGTCACCCTGGCAAGGGCTTCATCCCTCTCGGCCAAGGCTTGTTTGGCCGTAGAGACCGATTGGTCTGCCATGCTGGTAGCTGTCTCAAGTCAATCTTGAGAAGCAAACAACTCTGCCACGCAAACACTGGTTAACACACTCGCAGAAGAGAAAGTTAGCGATAAAAGACAGTTAGGAAGCTTACCATGAGAGTGGAACTCAAGCTGCTCATGAAGGATGCGATTGTCCTTCTCTAATTTTGCCAAATTGACATTTTTACAAGCCAGCTGATCAGTCAGCTGACTCACCAGGAGCTGAAAAAAATATGATACAGGTTAGTCCAAATGCATATGTACATTGTATGTGTGAAACTAACACTTGCAGG
>KE372990.1:186042-197857 GCA_000418225.1 Zizania latifolia | reverse complement strand
GCGCGTCGCCCGCGCTGCGCCGGTTGGGCCGGCTGGTTCGGCCTAGTTGCACAGTAACACTTTTCAATTTTCTGAATATATTTTCTGTCGGCCCATATGCACAGTAACGTTTATTTATTTCTAGAAAATTTGTTTTAGACTTTAGAAAATTATAGAAAAATCATTTTAACTCCGAATGAATCCATTTAAATTTCTAAAAATTTCTAAAATTCTAAACTTCATTTTTGAATATGAAAATTTTATTTTCTCGATATGTGTGAATGATTTGCTTATGTGATGTTATTTTTCCGTTTTAATAATCGATACCGAAAACCCACAAGACTTCGACCCCGAAGACCCCGACTACTTTCTGGAGCAAGGCAAGTCCCCTCCTTTGACCTTGTTGATCCCATGTTATTTAAATAAATTTTACTATATGCATGATTAGGATACACGCACACATACACTTAACTAACGACGATCGTCCGAGCGATTAAGTCGAGTAAAACCTAAAATTTATTGCACCTAGCCTTCCTTTGTGATGTTGTGCTTGTATGCCTTTGATTGCCTTGATGATTTATGCAACTTAATCCTAGTAATGCGATAGGTTGTATAAATCAAAACATGTCTTTAACTATCTTTTTATTTGTTTACATATACATGCTTTTAAATACCATGATTGTGAAAAGAATGAATGATTGCGTGGGGGATAAAAATTAGGATTTAGAAAAGTATGTCAAAGATGGTACCAAGTATAAAAGGGTTGAAGACAAATAAAAAGAGGGGTTTATGGGTAAAAATTTGTTATGTGAGATTACCGCCTTTGTGGCCCGGTCTCATATGACGCATAAGGATCAATTCCTTGGGGAATTACATCATGCACCACAATCATGTAACCATACGCGTATAATGGCTCTGTCCCTGGTTAAGTATTTAGTAGGTTTATGATAGCTTGCAATTGTCGGGGATGTGAAATCGCCGGGGTGGCTCTATTTAGAAATATTTGCCCATGTGGCGGCCTAGTGGAGCGAATGCGAAAAGTGTGACAGGAGGAGAGAGGGAGTCGAGCACCCGCAGGATTTCAGGGAAAAGGAGTCACGGACTGCCTGTTCCTTGGTCGTGGATCCATTTAGTGTGGCAATCAGTTATCCTAGGCCGGCTCTAGAAAGGCCTTGTCATGAACCTCCTCTACTACCGGGGTAGCAGGAGTAAACTCGTGTCGTAAGGGTAAAGCGTACACCTTCAGCTGAAGTTAAATTTGTTCGAACAGCCGTGCCCACGATCATGGGCGCGTGCATTGGTGACTTTCCCTTGCGTAGTGTTTGGATGGTTTTGGTAAATAAATATCTTTGTGGGATGGGAAGCGTTATCAGAGTACGTCTTCGTGGTGTACGGCTAGCCTTAGTGGTCGGCAACGAACCTGTGTGGTTCGGGAAGTCGAAAGGCTTCATAGGGAGAAGGTGAGAAGAATAACCCTAGGTGGAGAGATAAATCGTTTTGAATAAAAAGATGAATTGAAATAGTAAAGATAGATTAAGAGAAATGATGAAGAATGTGATGGTGAAATTTGAATGGAGAAATATGATGTTTGAAAAGTTATTATGGAAAAAGGATTGTGGAAGAGTCGTGGAGGAGAATTTTTAAAAAGGAGAAAAGTATTTTTTGAAAAACATCGGGTTTTGCCCGGGGAACACTTATTCATTAAAACTTTCAATATTTAAATGTCCCGTTTGAGGCGAGACCTCAAACGGTTAAGAAAGCTACACGTATAAATATTTACCATGCATATTGTTTTCAAATCAAACCCTAAGCCATCTTTGCTCCCAAAAGCATATATATTAAATTTCGGGACTTGTTGAGTACCTTCCGTACTCACCCTCCCTTCATCACCTTCAGAATATGAGGATCCTGAGAATGAGACTTACGCTGCAGCAACGGATGAAGACGGAGTGGAGGAAGAGGAGTATCACGAAGACGGCTTGCGATAGGGGCGGCGGGCTTGCGACGGGGAGGGCGGATATGGGACGGGGGCGGCGGCCTTGCGACGGGGGCGATGAATCTGGGACAGGACCAGCGTCCTTGCGATGGGGGCGGCGAGAAAGGGATGGAGGGGACAGAAATGGGCCTACGGCTGGTGGGAGAACACCGGCAGTTGCTGGATAGCAAGTTTTGCTGCCTTGCTAGAAGAGGCAAGTGTGGAGAAAAAAATAAGGAGCCACCTAAAATAACAAGTCAAGTAGCAAGTACAATGGAGATACTTTTTATACTATTCTTGTTATTTTAGGGGATAGCAAGTGTGATAACAAGTACAATGAAGATACTCTTATCTCTCTTCTTTAACTTCATTACCATATCAGATTCTTTCTTACGTGTAATCTAATAAATACTTAAGACACTATCCTCCGAGAGTGAACCGGCTCGATCTTCACTCTTGGTCCACGTGCCTTCCTGCTTTCCTTGAGTCACGGTGAGCCGTGAGCGCATGGGCGGCGAGGCGGCTCACGAATGACCAATCGGTGGAGATGGGCGAGGCGAGGCGAGGCTAGGCGATGTAACGATCGGTCCTGTCGCGTGGGCCGCTGCCTTTTCCTGTGCGTTTCACTCGCTCCCATCGAAAGCCTCGCGGTTCGCGCATGATTTCACCAGGGAATGAGAGCGCGACGCCGGCAGCATGGGATCCGCTGGGCAGTGGGCACGGGACAGGTTGTTATGTAGATATAGACAATCTTTTTAAATGATCTATTTTTATTTGAAATTAGAGTTTGATCGAACAACCTATAACATCCAACTAGAGGTTTGGTGACAGAACAATCGAGAATTTTTTTCCGTTAAACCAACATCAACATCGATAGAGGAATGGTCAGATTCTAGTCTTTGTTGACCATTAATTGTCGCTAAACCAATAGTCAACAGTAAGGTTAGATTTTACTTATGTCAATTATTAGTTTGATGATAGAGGTTCTGTCAACCATTAAAATAATAATAAAATCTCTTTCTCTAAACTTATAGTTGATAGGAATCTAACTTTATAATTTTTTAGATATGTAAAAAATGTAATTTAAATAAAAATAGATTATTTAAAAAAATCCAGACGTTAGGGTGGGCGTGGCGTATGGACCGGGTGGCCTTTGCGTTGCGTTAGGTTTAGAGATGTCGATGGAGACCCGTTCCCCGATTCCCCGCAGGGAATTCTCTCATTAGGAGTCGGGGATGGTAGGAATTTTTTACCCACAGGGAATCATACGGGAAAAAAATAGTCCCCGTCGGGTTTTATGGGGGCGGGTATGATCCTCCATTTCCCGTCCCCGTTCTCTGCGGGGACCCGGTTTAGCCTAAAAAAAGGCCCAGTCCAATAGCTCCTATTGGTAATTTTATAAATTTACTGATTAATGTTTTCTGTCAGTGAGTGATTGGTTTGTTAGTTTTACAAATTTTAGTAAAATTTGGAGTCATTTGCAGTTAGAAATTTTAATAAAATTTGGTCTCTATATTATCTTAGAAATTATGCTTTAGAAGATTAGATTGAAGCGGGGACGGGGGCTCCACGGGGAAAAATCCCCACGCGGGTAATGGGGATGGGAAAAAAATATCCCCGTCATCGTTGGTGGGAATGGGGACGGGGAAAATTATCCCGGTGGGGACAGGTATAAGGAGGTAAAACCTGACGAAAAATTCACGGTTGACATCTCTAGGTTGCACCGCCGGCTAGATGCGTGGTTTTGGGAGGCAGAAAACGTCTCTGGGGGAATAGCCGCTGGCCAACATGTGGTTGTTCCATCCAGCAGAGCCAAATATTCTAGTGATGAATGGGGATGGAGCGGTTGTCCAACGAGAATTCTTCTTCTTCTCGGATGAAACGATGGCGTTGTATGTATGCGTGATAGTATGGCACTGTGACCGCCGAAAAGGGGTGGAGAGGTTCAGCTGTTGTTCCAGGTACAAGACGAACAGACCTGGTTTATGACACGTTCGGTATTGGATGTAGATACATCAATCCCGTAGATAAGAGTTCTACGAATATTAAGTGTCATAGCAAGTAGAAAGAGAACGGTTGGAGCCGTTTTTGACGAGATCTTTTCCCTCAGAGACAGAAGATGGAAGTAGTAGGTACAATGCATGAGCTCAAAAACCTCCGTGTTTCCATTTCAAACGTGCAGCTGCCACGCCTGGCTAGCCGTGTCGATGGCATCTTCATCTCATCCGAAGGCTCAACCGTGATATTCTCCTGACTTGCCGTCAGAACCCTGACGAAATGGGAGGTTTTGTCCAGTTGCTGTGTCGTGTACTCGTGTGATGACCAAAAGGCAAAACACCTTGACTTGTTCCAGCCCCGAGGACAACTTTGAATTGCAACTCGTCATGCCAATGCTATGAGCTATCGATCCACAGGGTTGAACAATTAAGAACACACATACACATACTGTATTCCAGTATAGCTTGCTGAAGGACTATACAACTCCCACTTATCACACTCACACCAAGGCCGCGCAAGAACCAACCTAGCACAAACTATTCTCCAAAAAAACGAGAGGCCAAACGATCAGCTTGAGCCACCAAACAAGCTGGGGAAGGAAAAGTCATGCTATAAAGATATAGTAATGCTAACAAAATTATGCGTTCGAAATCTAATAAGTGAATAGTACAATTACGTTAGCATTACTTTACATTGAATACAGTGAAACCAGGAACAGTTGACGAGCATTTCAACACTCACTTCAATGAGGTTCGTTTGCGACAGAAACGTAAATTTTCATTTTTTATTTCAATATTTTTCAGGATCATGTTCTACCCAGCAGGTAATTAATCCAATACAACTCTATGTAGAGAACATGCGGCCATTCTGCTAGCAAATATGTATTCTGTTCCACTGTCTACACTGGGATCACAGAAGACATAGTGGAACCTTACAGCTTTCCAGATAGCTTTGCTAGGCTGTTGCTTAGATTAGGTCGCAAGAAGAACGGCTACCAGATATCCGTTGGCTACACGCACTATCACATGATTCACATTCCTCTTATGCACGCTTCACTGGCCTCTGAACATAAGATTTGTTTGGATCCTCTGTCTTAAGCTTTGGGGGTTTGATCTCACCTTTCCGTGCCTGCAAGATAAGTCACTGCGTCAGTAAGTTAAACATTAATGGATAACAAGACACATTAGCTTCCAAGTGCACTTTCTAACCTTCTTTCCTGTCTTCATGAAATCCCTCCAGCTAGAGACCTACAGACACAAATAAATGGTATTACGCAGTTAGGCAGTACCAACCCATGGTACATTATCAAACCACGGCCAGGGGGGGGGGGGTTCACCTAGTTTGTTATTTTTTTACACTCTAAATATACACAATCAGAGAAGGATTTGGGTGATAGGGAATTTAGGGTAGACCTACAAACTTAGTACTATAGATGCAGAAAATTCACTAATTCAACTCATGAATGCAGCCTCATGCTTTCATACTTTAAGTGAAGAGAAAAAGAACTATCCATGGTAAGTTTCAAATGGAACAGGTATTCACCCTTCAATCAAATCCCTCCGTGCATTCTAAAGTTTCAAATGAATCTCATAGTTGAGCCACCATGTGGCAGCGGTAGGGATTTATGCAAGAAGCATGTGTCAGAACATATTGATATAGCAGTGGGGAGTGGCATTGGGAGACAAGCAGCGTGAACTGGTGCCATGGTGGAATCCTGAGGCACGACAATAGTGTGAGGAGAGATAGGAGAATACCTTGACTTGGGAGGAGACAATAAAAAAAGACTTGAAATGATGGAATATTTTTAAAGATTTGGCTTTGAATAAGAGCACATGAAGAGAAGCTATTCATGTGCCTGAACCTTGATTAATGACACCTGTTAGATTTCAACTCTAGCCTACTCTAACTTGCAACTAGCTTAGGATTGAAGGGCTTTGTTGTTGTTGTTGTTTGGAACATGCATGAAACTACCATTTTGAAACTACCATTTTAAAATATTTTTGAAACTCAAGTTCTATATCAGAAGTTAGCTGAAAACACTAAGTTTCAAATCTGAAACAAGGATAAAAAAGGTTGCATATGCAAAAAAATCAAACTCAACAAAGAATAAATTGAAAACATACTCGTTGGTCTCTGGTCTCTTCCCACTTCTCTTCATGCTCACGCTTCCTCTTCCACATTTCTTTCGTTTCCTCCTCGTCCTTCTTCAGTCTTCCTTCTTCCTCTGATATCTACCAGAGCACATGGGCATAGCTCATTAATGACAGTCTCAATCAATGATACTTGATAGTTTTAAAGCACTTTACTTACCCTCATTTGCATTTTCCTTCGACGCCATTCTTTGTCTGTCAAAATTTCACGAACTTTAATTATTAGCTGCTTCTGAAATTCTTCTGATCGTTCATACTGCTCTTCATATTTTCCCTACTCATAGGCAAATCAATCATTGGATGTTCCCAAATTTTCAACATGAATGAACATCAATAATATGTTCCAAGTGCCATGCAGAACGGTCCTTTCATATGTTTTGTACAAAAGGAAAACAACAGATCTCCAAGCTAGTATATTGCTGTTAAAATTCCAGCAAATGGCTCTTTCAATGATATATAAAGTATTTGTCTTTCTGAAAGGCTTTTATCCTTTCAAGATATAAGTCCAATCATAAGTATGTAATGACTTGTAAGTTCTGAACAAATCTATCACTGCATACAGTCAACATACATGAAGAAGGCCAGAAGGGGACAACAAAAGTTGTTGCAGAAATTCCAGGAAACAAGTTTTTTTGGCTGATGTCCAAATCTTCTCTTTTTAAGGAATGTTTATCCCAAATTGAGTAAGAATGAACAACCAAGTTCACAACTTCACATCAAAACCTTTAGCAGGAATGCTAAAGTAAGTCAGAAGCCAGGCTGATCCCAGCTGAATGCCGGTTAAGGAAATCCCTACAAAGGATGGGTTTTTGAACCTCAGATGGTCTCAAGTTGGCCTAAACCAAAGAATTAACTGAAGCTACAACAGTTCAGGTTTAATCTAGTATTTTTCACATTGACATTTGTTGAAAACATGGTACTCAGCATGATCTTAAAAGTTTACAATAAAAGTTCACACCATCTCTTACCTCATCGACTTGGGACTTTATCTTGGATGCACTGTCTTTCTTCAGCTCTTTTTTCCTCTTTGCCCTCAGCTCTTCTGAATTTTCAACACATAAGATCATCAGTGTTTGGTCAGCATCATGTCCATTATGTTTCATTTGAACAAATTACTAAAAGCCCAAATAGAAATTACACAAATACAAGAGGAACACAAGGAATATCATATCTCACCTTTTGCAGCAGTAACTTGATCAAGAATATATCCTCTTTCCTGTGGATCAAGTAGGAGTTGCTGTGCTTTTGCCAGAGCTGTTTATGAGGTGTCATCAATAAAACATACATCATTGAGCAAGTGAGAGAAGTAAAAAAGATGTGACACTGGAAAACATATCAAGCAGTTTAAGAGAAAAGGAAGTGGCTAGTTTTAGTGTCAGAAGTCAGAACTAATTACAGAAGCCAAAATCTTATAAGAGATAGTTCGACCGTTTCTTTTCCTTGTTACTCTGAAAAAATATCTTATATAAGAATATTCAAAAACTAATTCTAGAGCAATATCCTAAGTTATTGGCAATGCCATCTTAACAAACAAAATTGTATAAATTCCATGGGTACAATTGTCATGCCATAATTGCCATGGCAAAATAAAATCATTCAAAGAATGATTAGATTTGGTATGCGCAATGCTGCCTCGCTACGTGATATGATGATATATTACATTATCATCGCATATGGAACACACCTTAGACACCTACACTACTGCTGCAGTGCTGTTATTGGTTAGTCTGCATACCTCCAAAAGCTTCTTGTGCTTGCGGATGCTTGCATTTATCAGGATGGACAAGCAAAGACAACTACAAATGGTACAATAAAGAACAATTAGACCTGAACACACAACAAAGATCGGAATAGAATATTTCTTACAAATCAGATAAATGTTATAGTACCTTCCTATATTGCTTCTTCACCTCATCTGGTGATGAATTGAAAGATAATTTAAGATGCTCGAAAGGGTTTAACTTGAAGCAACCAAGTATCCTGATAAGCATATATAATAAAGTTAAAAACTTAAAGTCTCAAAGCTCAAATTTACATAATTTTCATTCATAAATACTCATTAAAAAAGTATTCATTAGAACACAGAACGTCATAGTGTCGTCACCTAGTAGTTATTTTTTGCAAACCACCGATTTCCATAAAGAGTAACACGAAATTCCCAGGTAATATGGACAGCCATGAACCATAAAACTCATAGTTCAGGCGTAGGATGAAGACACCTGATAAAAGGTGAGCCAATCGTACGACTCCAACAGTCCAACCTAGGGTTGAAGTGGAACCAATTGGATCCCCCAACCCCCACGGAAATTCAGCACCAAATCGGCTGCTGCTGCATCTACTGGAACGAGAAAGGTGTCACCTCTGGGGATCTGAAGCTACGCGGTGCGAAAAGAGGCCGGATAGGGTATTTGAAACCGTTTGGGGAGATAAGAAGAGGGAAGGGGAGATAGAGGGGGGGATTACCTGAGGACTTCGTTGTCGCGCTCGGCTTCGCTGACCTCGGCGAGGAAGCTCTTGAGGAGCTGGTCCTCGTCGGCAGCCGTCGACCCCATGGAGAGGAGAGGAGGAAAGGCGGCCGCGGTTTGGGTGGGCTCCGCCGGCCTCCGCCTCTGGGAGAGCGACGAGAGCGACGAGAGCGCGTTGCGTCGCGAGGAGAGAGAGAGAGAGAGAGAGAGAGGTGCGAGTCGCCGAGCGGCCGAGTCGGCGGTGACGGAAACGGACGGTCCAGATTCTTGTGCTCGGAAGGTGCCGAACTGACAGGCCTAGATAACTTGCCCAGATGAACACAGTCCAGCCCATACTGGTAATGGGTTGTACTCTGATGACGATGGGACCTTCTGCATGGTCCAAAGCCGCTAAGAGAAAAGAGGCCCACTACTTTGCCAAAAAGTTGGTTCATAATTTCATATGAATATTTAATAATTTGTCACCCCTAATTTATTGCTTGGCTCATAGTTTCATATGAATATTTAATAATTTGTCACCCCTAATTTATTGCTTGGCTCATAGTTTCATATGAATATTTAATAATTTGTGTGAAGCTATGGTACCTTCAAATATATGTGTCATTTAGTCTATAACAACACGTGGGAAAGAAAACAATATGCGCATAAGAGAAAAAAATAGGCGTGAACGAAAATAAGAATCGACTAAGCTAATCCTATATTTGAGAGAAATGAGAGATAATTTAAGAAATGGATCGGAAAAGAGACTCGTTTAGAAAGATTTAGAAAGACTATTGGAGCTTCGTCTTTCGTTAAAACACCTAAATTTAAATTCAGAAGGAAATCTGACAGGCGGCAATGTGATTGTGCAGCAACCGTTCTCTGCTGACTAAACTGGTGAACGCCTGTGGGATCAAGGATGGTAGTGCTTTCCTTTCGCACTTCTGAGTTCTGCCGTTCACCGTTGTACCTTCGCTCACGTTATCTGATTGGTTTTTTTTTTTTTTTGCGATTGTATGGAGACGAGTGGGGATTTAATAATAGGCGATAGCGCACAGATCTTGTCCTGATAATATACACGAATAATTAGGAAGGGCGTAGTAGCTAGGACTCAGGCAATGGACGCTGAATTAATCACACACCAAAAACTGCTTTACACTGCACAAAAGGTGAAACTGGTAAGATTGTCGTCTATCAATAGTCAATCATGTTCCATTTATTTAATTCTTTTTTGGTAACATGCTGTGTCTCATTGACTAACAGAGCAACGTCACTCGTCGTAGCCAACGTCATTGATGCACCGAGGTCCAATGCCTACACCTAAATCACAGTGGTCCAACTGCCAGCAGCGGCTAGCTGCGCATGCCGCATTGCATTGCCGCACCGCCACGCCACGGCCACCGGTGGTCGCCGCCGCGGCGCGGCGAGGCACACGCGCGTGGCTTTATTACCCCCTCACCTGTATAACTATCTCACTGTCACTGATTCACTGTACCCGTGTGCGCTTTCACCAGCTAGCTACTACTGGCCACCGTCGTGCTTGTGGAGGATCTTGCCGGCGAACACGGCCGTCTCGATGACCCCCCTGATGACGGACGCCGTTTGGCCGACATTGCACCTGTTCCCCGAGAACGTCGGCCCCGCCGGGCTCACCCGGTCGATGCAGCTCAGCAGATTCTCGTTGCACATCGTGTTCAGGTAATCATCTGAGGAAAAAATGAGAAAAAAACAACGAGTGCAGAGCACATATGAGCCATGGCGACGACAAGTG
Source organism: Zizania latifolia (assembly GCA_000418225.1). Taxonomy (NCBI): domain Eukaryota; kingdom Viridiplantae; phylum Streptophyta; class Magnoliopsida; order Poales; family Poaceae; genus Zizania; species Zizania latifolia. Next base: position 187,540 of record KE372990.1, on the reverse strand, counting down.
TACACGGGCCTTCGGCAGCTTAGTGCGCGCAAACAAACGAGTGCGAGGAAGACGCCAGGGCTACGCAATCATGGACGCGCGCACGACGACGTACGGCGCGGCGCGGCGCGTGCAAGCGATGCAGCCACAGCCCACACGGCAGAAAAGGAACGCACGCAACGAGCCCGCGCGCGGCGAGCTAGCGGCGTACGTGAGCCGCCGTACGTCGCCGTCGTCGGCTCATCTCAATATCTCATAGGATGAGCGATATGCGGCTAGCTTTGCAGCGCCGGCGCCTACGGCCGGCCAAACCGCCGACGAACAGAGCGGCACGCCCAGCAACTCGTGCAACTCGTGCACTTACAAAGCTATCCGATCACACTCGTACGAGCACTGCAGGTCTGAGATGTGATCCGTGTTAGGTGGCGCGTCATCTCGCTAACTAACACCTGTCATGAGGTTGAGGCCTCACAGTCAAATGAGACCCTTTTGGCCTTTGTTGGTGGAGACGTGCGGCTAAAGCAAATATCTCGCCTCGATCGGAAGGGAGCAGAGTGTTGTGTATCCAGAGTTCATCGGAGTTGAGAGACGATACCGTTGTGGGCGTCGACGCAGTGGTCGTGCACCATGCAGCAGGCGTCGAGCGCGTCGCATGGCCTCTCGCCGGGGCAGCCGCTGTACAGGATCCCGCAGTACTTGCCGTACCTCAGCAGCGGTGCAACTTTCGGAGGTCGGTCGCATCACGAGCACCAGTAGAAAAGGCAGAGTGCGTGTCAGCTGTACTCGATCGACTCAAGAATGCAGATTATGTTCATCCAAATTAAAGGATTTAAAGGCCAGATGAAGCATGCTAAGGTTGCAGCTAATGCCTCGATTAGCATCGGCTACTCTGTGCTTTCAAATTCAGAGATATGAGCAGCTGCAGACTAAAAAACACAGCAGAGAAAGAGAAGCCCAATAACAGGATGATTTCTCTGCTCTGCGACATAGATTGATAGACAGTGTCAGGCTGTCAGCCTGTCGGAAAACGAGTAAGAGCAGTTGCATGCGTACCTGTGCAAAACTGGGATTCGCAGGTCCGGCTACAGCCCTGGTCCCTCTGCAAAATCCAAGGAAACAAGACGAAAATCGATCAGATTGTCCATTGTTTAACTAACTGCAAAAAAAATCAGACTTGGTTTAGCTAGCTTCACGCTGGGTCTCACCGCCGTCGTTTTCCCTTGGCCGTTAAGCAGGTCGCCGATCTTCAGCCCCTGCGACGCCGCCACCAGCAAGAGGAGAAGCAGCGACGAACACCGAGGAGAGAGCTTGAGGAAGAATCTCATCGCTCGCACGCGTGTTGGAACTTGGATTGGCCGAGAAATGGGTGGAGAGCAGCAGAGCGCGAAGTGATGGGCTTCCAGAATAGCCACCACCTGAGCTGATTATTTATAAGCCAGCTAGCTAGGGCAACTGAGCCGTTCATGCAGTTGGTGATGAGAGGATCAGATGATTATTTGCGTTGGTGAAAAATTCCCAC